>CM039718.1:49893511-49929921 GCA_022539455.1 Dendrobium nobile | reverse complement strand
GCAATATGATGGTAAACTCCTACAAGCAAAGGACTTCTTGTTTGTTGATGTGATTGAATTGAAAAACTAAACAGCTATTTTCTCATTTTTTTTGTTATGAGTTTAGGCTGAAAGTTAGATTCTTTTTGGGCTTTCAATAACTTTGAATCGAATATCTAACACCGAATACTATTTATTTGCTCATATAACATTAAATTATTTATATAACATTGAAAATATATCTCTCTTCTACATATCCTTATCTCTCCATCGACGCACACGCTACAGTCTTATCCCTGCACTTTTACAGGGTGATCACATTGTGAATTTCTCTGCTCTTCTTCATTTTAGACGTTCAAATGTGCATGGTCTCATCCAGAGGCGGAATCGGCCTTGACTCTTAGGGGGGGCAAATTTATAAATAACACATCATCTATACATTGTGCTTAATTCTGCTAGGGGGGCAATCGACTTAACTCTTCAAATTACTTTAATCTGACCAACTATAAATCAAGGGATGGGTCAACCCTTCTAATTCAATCTAGTTTAGTGGAATCTTTTCACCTAGGTGAGGCCTCGTGGTTTTTACCTCTTCGGGCTTTCCACATAAAAAAGATATGCTGTTTTTCTTCTCTCTTTCTGTTTGTGTGCTGGATATCCGTGCATCGCTAAGATAAAAAATTTACTCACTCTACCGCCACGAATCTTCCAAGCCGTAACAATTCTTAATAAAAAATAAGAAATATCATTTTTTTTACTTTAAACGGCTTTTATATCTGTACACTTTAATTATTTAATAATCTTCAGAAGTGATCTTTTGACAGAAGAAGTCTATTTGATATTATAAAACTTTGGGGTATTCAAATGGAATGTGTCGTTCTATTT
Organism: Dendrobium nobile; assembly: GCA_022539455.1. Taxonomy (NCBI): domain Eukaryota; kingdom Viridiplantae; phylum Streptophyta; class Magnoliopsida; order Asparagales; family Orchidaceae; genus Dendrobium; species Dendrobium nobile. The sequence goes on along the minus strand of CM039718.1, from coordinate 49,929,057 downwards.
GACTGATTTGTTTCTTTTTAATTTTTTTAATACTCTACACCAATTTCTTATTTTAATTAAACACTTGCTCCTTCTTTAAAAAAAAATCATTATGTTTAACAGGCATCGTAACTACGTATGCTAGAACCTGAAATTATTTGTCATATTATTTCTAACTGTGACCATTCTTTCAAGGTGAAATGTAAGGTGCTATGCAATCATTAGAAGTGCATCTCATACAACTTTTTTAATTCTTTGATGACCAGTAGGATTCTACACCTATTTTAAAAAAGCTGATGAAGGCTGCTAGTTAGGTTATTAGTGGAGGCAGTTGGCTTACCTCCATTTAAGCAATGTTAGTTGCTTGTTTTAATTTATGTAGGACTATTCTATGTAATGGAAATAAGGATGGAAATAGGATAAAGAGTTAAAAAACAAACATCTGATAAAATTTATTCCCCAATCTTCTTTCCCATTCTCCTCTTCTTGCTCTATAAAAATTAATCATGTCATTGGTATCAGAGCTTTTCAACTAAGGAAACTCGTGACAAAAAAATGCTAAATTCCGTAGTGAGGTCACGGACATCTTAGGCTTTGTTTGGGACAGCTTTTTTATTTCTTCTTAAAACAACTTTCTAGTTTAAAAATTAAGAAAGCCGTCCCAAACAAAACCTTAGTGTGATTTGAGCCCAACTTTGAACATTGAATTCAGCCATTCAAATAGTTTTAACTGAACTCCAAGCCATACGGACCTCCAGAAGTCCACACACTAGCAACCCTAAAATTAACCAATTTGTGCCAAGAGAATCCTCGCATTCACCCTAGGTTGCTCATTCTAGCACCAACAATGACCACCATCACCAACACCTCAAATTGCCCTTTCCAATGTTCAATGGTAAGGATCCAACTGGATGGGCTCATAAAGAAGAACAATATTTTGAATTTAATAATATTGCCAATGATCAAAAGTTCAACTAGCATCTTCCATCTTGACGGAATCACCCTACAATGGCACATGGGATGAGTTCACCAAATATGTCCTTCTCTATTTTAGTCCAACTGATTATGAAGAGCCGTTGGAAGAAATGCTTGAAATTTATGTTCATGCAATTGCAAGAACAAATCACCCCCAAACATTACGCCTTCTTAACAAGCTGAAAAAAAAATGTCACAGTACCTTGATGGATTTTGATGAAGACCTCTTTTCTTGATGATTACATTTCCTTTGTTTAGTAAAGAGGCCTTCGTCAAAAGCTTCATTTGGGATTATTTTCTTATTGCTTCTTAAAGCAGCTTTCCAGTAAAAAAAATTAAAATTTGTACTAGAAAGCTGCTTTAAGAAACAGTAAGGAAGTCGACCCAAACAAAGACTTGGGCTTTGTTTGGGATGGCTTTCTTTCTGCTTCTTAAAGCAGCTTCATAGTACAAAAATTTTAATTTTTATACTAAGAAGCAATAAAAAAGCCGTCCCAAACAAAACCTTAGTCTCACTTTCAAAAGTTGAAAGATATAGTTCTAACTCATGTTGTTGTTTGTTGCTTGGTTTGAAGTCTTTGTGGAGAAAGTTCTTAGAGTACAACCTAATGTGAATAAACTCTTCCTTCTTGTGAGAGATGGGGATGCCAAATAAGGTATAACTATCTTTTTAATATTTATCAATATTGATCAAATTGAGCCGTTAGACACTACTTTGACTCAAGTTCAAATGGGTTGATCAAGACCGAAATAAAAAAAAAAATTATTTTGCACTAGCAAGGCTTGGGTTTATGAATCTTGGTCAATTTTAAATCAAATTTTCACATTTTCAAGCCAACCCTATTACTATTATAAAATATTTAGAGAGTGAGTGTGTGTGTGTGTTGATTAGAGTGATTAGTTAAAAAAATTTCAAAATTCAAACATAAAATTTAGCTCTACATGTGACTTGTTATCAACGTTCATTCTTTATGGAAATTTATTAATATGTTACTTAGATATGGTAATTTTGTAATTTTAGGGGAAATTATATATTATGTGTATAATTTCCTCTGAATATAACTTGGTGAAGAACTGCAAGTTAATTAGCAATCATTGGTTTTAACTTGTTTTTTTCTACTTTTGTTCCTTTTTAATCATTAAAGGAGGCTTTCCACCAATGCTTTTTAGTTTAATAATAAAAAAATGTTGATTTTGAATTATATGTTGAAAAATATGAAATTATTCAAAACTGTTATAATAACAAATTAGAGGTTAAAATCTCACAAGCATTCCTAATATTAAATTTCATTACAGGACAATCGATCATTATCGACAGTTTTTTTCGGTGAAAATTGGAAAATTTATGATGGAAAATAAGATTTCCGATTAATATTTTTTCACCGCTAAAAGCCACACAGGAAACGACAACTGGTGGCTAATTTCTAACAGTAATTTTTTTCGATGGCTTTCCAGTATAGTAATGCCACTAAAAATTAAAAAATATATATATTAAGAAAACCAAGCTCCCTACTGCCGGCCCAGCTGCCCTCTCGCCTCCCGCGTTGCCCACCAGCCCTGCTCGAGACGACCGCGCTGAGATTCAAAGTGAGTATGATTTTAAACACTACAGAGAAAATTGCCAATTACATGCGACATTTTCCGACATTTATGATAAATTTTTTGGCATTTCTGAAAATTACTGGCAATACTTTGATGAAATAATTAACCATCGGTATAAATCACGTAAGAAACAAGTTGTGGCGATCAATTTCCAGCGGCTAAATTTTCTGACGACTTTTCGGCAGCAAACACAGCTAATAAATTCTAGCGTTCATAGTGTCGGCAACAGTCGGTTAATTATCGGCAGCGTACCGGCCATCTCAAATGCCAGTTTTACCGGCAGCCCAGCCACCTGTTGATCGATGATTTATCGCTGATAAACTATCGATATTTATCGGTGGCTATATTAAAATTCTAACGGTTAAAATAAGCTTCTGATATCAAAGTTTCCGGTGGCCAAACCGCTGCTTAGATAATATTATTCTTTGAATAATAATATTATATGAAATTTTATCCTTAAAATAATAAATCATACAATCTCTTTGATATATTTTTTTATTATAAGTTTTTCCATGTTATTATAAGCTATTCAAATTAGTTGTTTGTTATTTTCTTACCTGGGTATGCTATCTTACATGGGTATGCTATCTTAAGCTAGTAAGTTTTTTTATTTGCTCTTGCAGGCTAGAATGAATGGCTAGCCAAATACCTATGTATCTACAAAGGCCATGGGAGAAATGCTTCTAGGTCATTTAAGAGGAGACGTGCCGCTAGTTATTATGCGCCCAACAATTATAACAAGTGACTACATAGACTCATTACCAGGTTGGATCTAAGTCAACATTCACTTAATGTTGTAGGACAATTGACAGTGTAATACTTGGTTATGCAAAGGGAAATATTTCATGCATTTTAGGAGATCCAGAAGTAGTTTCAAATTTGGTCAAATACCTTTATTTGCAATGATGCTACATATTTACAAGAATATATATATTGATAATGATATAATTCTGTCTTACATAAAATATTGATTTCATATACATAATAAAGGCAAATTTACTTAAACAATAAACATATCACAATGTCAAGATAAATTTAACTCTATCATTTTAACTTATTCAAGCATGCTAATTAACTTTGATAGATTCTTGAAAACATGGTGGTGAATGCCATTATTTTAGCAATAACTTCACATTCAAATCAACATTCATAAGTCATATATCATGTGAGTTCATATTATTATTATATTGATTTTAACCTGAGCTTATTATTAAGAGGAGTGTGGTTAACACAATATTCTTTGGTGTTGTGGCTTTCTGTTTAGGGCTTGCGCTTGACGAATCTTTCTCTTTTTGGATTGTTTACTCAACAATTCAACACATATTGGAAGAAATATAAGCATGTGATCCACCTTGCTATATATATGCACCATATACATTCTTTAAAGAAAGGTAAGCTCAAGTTTATGACTAATGAATAATGAATAATTCTATTCTTTATATTTGAGATATCGATAATATTCTTATTCAATATGGTGATTGACTGTAGCTTTGATGATTCTAACTTAGAAGGTTTGAAAAGGCAATGGTGAATAATGACGAGATGAAGTTGTTTGATTTTGATCCCAAGAACATAGAATGGGATGAATACTTGATTAACATTCACATTCCAGGTGTAATAAAGTATTTGCTTAGGTAGAATATTGAAATTTGATATTAGGTTGTTCATACAGCCTTAATTTGTTGGAGAGCATAAGCATTAAATGATTGATGCATGCATTTGATTGTAATATTTGTTGAGCTCAACTAGCTATTCATCTTAAATTCAAATTAATCACAATTGTATTTCCATCAAGTACAATGGTTAATTTATTATGAAATGTATTTGTGGAATATAAGTTAACAAATATGTGTGTTAATGTGACCTGTGAACTTATAATTTTAATTATTGATGCATTATAAGAAAGATTGGGATGGCTTGAGAGAGGGACCTTATCTTGGCTACTAATTTTTGTTGGCGAGTATCACTTATGTTTAATTTTTTTTCCTTTCTCATAATGAATTTATTGCTCTAATAAGGTTGATTGTAATTAAGAAGCTCACATGAATTGTTCTAGGCTCTTAAATTAGCTTGATCTTTGAGAACAAATAGTAGCTGACACAAGTTCAAATGCTCCTTTTATTGGTACGCACACACACACAAACACATGCACTACTAAGGCTGTCAATATTTGACAAGACCCAAAGCCTGACTCGGACCCAAAAAATGTTGGGTTCAAGTCAACCCATTTGACATATGGGTCAATTTTGAGTTTTTGACCTGTTTACAAATCAGGTCGGGTTTGAGTTGACCTAGATCAAAACCTCATAGCCAGCATCCTACCCCCTTCAGCATACTCCCCCCCTCCCCCTGTGCTAGTTGCTCGACCCCTGTGCCTGCGCTCGTGAGTCACGACTCGACCCTACAATCCATTGGTTGCAACTCATATTTTCTTCACCTACAGCCCAAGCTTTCCTCGTTTGGGCATTCCCACTCAGTCACTCGTGCCAATGTGGTCACGCTAGACGCTAGATCCCTCATCCTGCATCATGCTGTCGTTCCTTAGCCCTACTTCCCATTCCCTCTCACCTCGCCTATGCATTCCTACTCAGCCACTTGCATTCGTGTCCGAACTCAGTGCATGGAATATATAGTTGTGGGTTCTCAAGTAGGGTCGGGTCAACCTGGTAATCTGCACTAGTCCTTTTCTAGTTGTAATTCTTGACTCATTTGCAAAACTGAGTCGGGTTAGAGTCAACCCGTTTAGACCCAGATCAATTTAGGTTGGACACACCCATTGACCCCTTTTAACACCCCTATCATACGAAGGCCTTGTAGACCTGTAACTATGCTCCTTTAAATTTTCCTTCTTCATCAATCAGATATGAGAATGATGCTCTTCTAAAGAACTCTAACTTCTTATCCCATAGATGGGATGATAAAGGAAAATATAGTATGCATGAAGAGCCATTATATTCTAGATTTTTATATAAAATTTCTATGCTTAGAGAGGATTTTGAATAAAAATGGGAATACATCTAGTTTTAAGCCCTACTTTTTTCAGTTTTATTTCTTCATAACTAATATACTTATTTTATATTAGCCCTTGATATATAATAAATAAGTAAAAAATCTTCTCAATTTAGTGCAACTACATCTTAAAAATAATTTAGCTTATGAAGTCATTAATAACAACCATGCATCATTAGAATTAATCATTAAATAAAGAGGAGCATAACAATTTTATTTAATAAAACAAAAATTTACAATTGGGGAAAATTATGCACTATATAGTATAAATAGAATCGATCTTCTAAAATTTCAAAATAAATGCAATATTATATTCCAAAATTAAACTTTTAGTTAAATTTAAATATCTTTGGTGGGATTGAGCTAAATTTTTGGTGAAAAAATAACTTCATGATGAACTTTGCCTTTGGATTTCTTATGAGATTAGTGTCATTCATGATATTATAGATAAATATTTATCTTAATTTAAATCTAAAGGCTCTTAAGCCAACTTGACATAAATTATGTTAGGATATCCTTGTGTACACATACATGCCAATGTATGTAACTCAAACGTATCTCATCAGATTCCAATTCATGGGACTCAAATTTGGAGAGCACGCAGTTAAATCATCCCTCACCCTAAGGAAGCTTTTCCCTCCAAAGGATTCACTAACACCAGCTTGTGGGCAAGTAGCTACTCACCCATATGGAGATCAAAATATACAGATTCACCCTAGAAGATCAAACCAAATGTGCAATTTTCCTCATGGGCTCCTCCAAAGGTCTTTCCCAATAGGCTTTTGATCCATGTAGTTTTCTTAAGATAATTCTATATCCCATAGCAATGGTTTACAATCAAAAATACCAACCTCCCATGGGTATTTTGGATCAAGTAGAATCCATAATAACTCTTTGTATCAAACTCATCCCAAGCCAGCAACATCTTCAGCTAAGAGGACTCACCATCTATTCTCAAGGACTTGTAATCTAATCTTGAAGACTCACCTTTTGAGATTTGTCCTATATATCAAGTTCTGAAAAGCTATCCATAGTGGTTGTGGGTCTCCAAAAGGATTTTGCTCATGGGGAATAGAATGTAAAGAGTACGACCGCACAATCCCGTAGGATAAAGCGATCATAGGCCTTTATACTTAATGCAAGCAGGCCAATGGAAGAGCAAATGGAGTCATACATATGATTAGCCATGAAGGATAACAGCTTTCACCTACACACCTCCATGGATAATAATATGTATAACCCAAAATATCACGAGATTTCCCTCATTTAATACATCAGCTCGAATGAGATTTATTTGATGTGGAGGTTAATTTCCAATGGGTGTAAGCCGCCGCAGTTAATTACATTATAGGCATCAACCTAGAAAAACTCTCAATTAAGAATGTTATATTACTCTCTTCTTAATTTGGTGCACAGAGAAAGTTCCTAAATTATATTCCATAGAAGGTAAACTCTTCTCTTTATCCTTAATAATGATTAAACCTTTTTAAATATATAAAGATGTGATTAAAATTTTGAGTTTAAAAGATTAAAAAAATGAAATTTGCTATCCTAGGAGAAATGACATATTCAAAATCCATCAGAAGTGAAAAGAGACACACTGAGGGGTGGACAATCTGGACATGCTTGCATGGAGTGAGCTGCTAACTAACATCCTAAACAAAATCAATCACCCTATATGTATGCAAGATAAAAAAGCTCTATCCTAAGGAATCAAAGATTTTTTTAGTTCAGAGGTTTAAATCAGTGATACATAAAATATGTAAATGAATTTATCTAATGCCATGTGTAATGATGCATGAAGCAAATGCATAAATAAAATCTTTTTTTTTATTCATCATTTGAAACACAAATACAACTTAGGGTCTGCAATAAAATAAGGTGCCAGGCTCCACCACAACAAACCAAGTTTTCTACTCTTATGAAACATGGATTTGAATGTATTTGTGTATTATCTTTTAGCTCCGCATCTTCTATAGGACTCCAAAAGTGAACACCATCGAGATAGGGTATTATCTTTTGGATCCCTATGTGTATGTATATAAGCAAATATTTTTAACCCCCTTTATAACTCTTAACACTTTACATTTATATTTGACCCTTTGTACATACATTTGCACCTAGGTACATTCTACTTGAAGTCTTCTTTTTTACAAGCATCCTAGATACATTCTACTTTGCTTTTCTTTCTTTTTTGCAACAGAAAGTAAATCAAATAAATATGTATGCATGAATGTAATGTATGTGCACATTAATTAATAAACTAATGTGCATAAAAAAGAGGAAGTAATTATGTATGCATGATATACATGGTACAGAAAGTAAATAAACATATCAAGGATACCCTCCAGGCAAGGTACCAACATCACACCAAAATATACAAACGACTTAACCTAAGACTATAATTGGTGATCCTAGTAAACAAGCTCTAGTGTGTGTAAAATACCGTGTGGTTTGGATGTCCTGTACAGGATAATTTAGTTGAAGTTACTTTTATGTTCTGATTTGTTGAAGGTCAAAAGGGAAGCTTTAATTAAAGTTTAAATATTAATATCTTAATGTTAATTTTAGAGTATATTTTAAATGTTTGATAATTACTATCTTTGTTGCTCATCGAGGCCGTGAGATTTATTTCACCCTCCTTAGGGATAACTTAATAATCTCGTAGGTCTGGGTTACCCAATAGTAATCAATTTTGTTGAGTTTAGTTGGTTAGAAATTAAAAAAAATGAATTAAATAACTTATTATTAATTAAAGGGTTAAATTAGTTAAGTTTTTTATAAACTTATTCATGGTGTTGTGCTACCAAGCTCGAGGAATCAAGCATCCTTAGGACACGTAGCCCCGCAGTTTGAAGTAGTCTATCCTAAAAACTAAGTTGATATAGTTATATTAAGAGTTTTATTTGGTTTAAATCATTAATGATCAATTAATTTTAACGTTTTAACACTCCATTAAATTCATTCATGGTGTTGTGCCATCAGGCTCGAGGAACTATACCTCCTTAAGACACTCAGCCCCGTAGCCCGGAGTAGCCCATCCAATAAACTTTATCTTTGGAGCGGTTGTTGTGAATTAAGGAGTTTATTGAGTGATTTTAAAATATTAGCTTAAGGTTTGATTAAGTCTTAGGTGAGTTATTAAGTTTTAGGTTATGATTAATCCTCTTAAAAAGTTCTCTTATATTATTCATTTAATTAGATTTTAATTCACTTATATTCAATATTAGAGGTCTTTTAAATTAGAAATGTAATTAGTATTGAGAGAGTTTAAAAAATTAAGGTTTGGGTTTGAAAAAGTATTTTTATTTTACCAAGATTTAGTTTAGGTTTTCTCTCCTAATTTAGTCTACATCTTTTAAATTTTAGGTGTGTTGGAGGATGATTAATGGGTTGGTTAGATTTAATTTAAGTTTTTGTTCAAGTTCGCATTTTAGTGATTATGCATTGATTATGGTTTAATTAAAAGTTAAGTGTTTTAGTGCAAATGGACTTGAATTATAAATGATTTTGTTGGCTGATTATTAGTAAGTTATGGCACACTAAACCTAGGGTAACATGTCACTAAAATTTTTATATTTAATGTCTATATCCTATAGGGAGCATGCATCCTAAGTCTATATTATCTAAGGCTCGGTCCTTAATTTTTGTCCTTAGGTGTCACTAGAGTTTCAGGGGATGAAAGAAAGTTTATTTCTAACCCTTTGGACATATATACATGTGTCAACAGGTTTAGGGATCTAAAATAAAAGAAAGTAATCCTAGTTATAAATGGAGTTTCTATAAGATCTTAAAGGATGGGGGTGCATACAAAATAGAAAAAAAATCCTAACGGTGCCCACTTCGTATGGGAAAGCAGCGATACATATGGTACAGATATGTGGCTTACACTATATGCCTAAAATGACCCTAATAATCTCTATGGCTCATAGAAGGTGGGGGGTATTACACCCAAAAAAAGAGAATATCCTAATAATGCCCACTTCGTGTGAAAAAACTGTGATGCACATGGCACAAATAGATGGGCATACACTACAGGCATAAGGTGACCATAAGGGTCTCTAGGGCTCACAAAAGGGGGCAAGCCTTGAATCACCATAAGGCAAGGCTTCATTAGTGCACTAACCTATGGCTAGCTAACTAAACATTCTAGAATATATTTTAAACTAAAGTTGTTAACAAAATATGTGTGATGTGTAATAATTTCGATATATAATTAGAACTCTTTATAAGCAGCAGAGATTATATATGACAATGGAGTGTCCACTCAAAAGCTCCCACAAAAATGATCCCATTAATTTGCCTATGCTGGACACATTGTACCTCACAAATAATAAGACAAGAGAAAAATATAGGGTGAGCGTAGAGGCTATTCAAAAAGGAATGCAAGTAAATAAAAATATAACTAACAGGAAATTCAAAGTTAGTATTTATAAAACATATGCATGTTATTGCTAGAACACAAAATAATATGAGAGTTCTCTAATTTCGGAAGAGGAATTGACATTGAATATTACTTTACGTAAAGCACATAGGTTTTGTTGATATAACATGAAGAATTGTTACTACAGTCGTATATCAGACATTAGAAAATTTTTTAACATAGAGCACGAAAAGAGGCCATATATGAATCATGCAAAATTCTATTAACACAAGTATATATCAACCCATGAAGGTTATGAAAATCTTATCACCACAAGTTATAAAAGAGAAATCATACATGTACTTAAGAAAGGAAGATTCAAACTATACTTTTCCAAATCAAGCGACAAGCCAACAATGCATTTGACATCAAAGCCAAACCAAAATATAATTATAAAAGAAAAGAAATTTGATGTATTATTGACCTCATTTTTGTATGAGGTCACTCTTTACTCCTCCCTGAGCTTTAGATCCTAGCATCTTCCTAGTTCCTAGCCCTTAGGTCCAATCCAAATCTTAACTCAATCCAAACCCAGAACTCTTAAGCTAAAGACTTAGGTCCTAAAGCCCTTTCTAGGTGGTTTTTCTATCACCTTGAAACCCAGTCAATTGACATCTGATTCAGGGTCTGTTAATTGCATATTGATGTGACATGTCTCTAGTATCAACCCTCTAGATTTGAGCTCATTTGGAGGACTCTAACTCTATAAACTTAATCCAATTCCAAAGGTTGCAAAACCTTAAAATATTTACAGTCAATGCCACTAGATCCTCTACCTAGTGGAATTTGACCTTTGAGCCCATTCCAAATCCTTTGACCATCTCCAATACCTTGATTTTGACTGGTTGAATAATAGTCTACATCTTCCTAGATTCAATTTGGCCCTGATTTGACTCAAGGCCAAAATGACCAAAATGCCCTTTAAGGGGATTTTTGGACTTTTGGCCTAAACTTGATTTGGTGTGGCCACCAACCTTTGAAATCCCTCTCTAATGCTTTCAATTGACCTTTGAGACCCTTTTGACTCAACTCCAACCATAGGTCAACCTGGTTGATCAAGTCAACCAAGTTGACCAAATTGCCCATACAGCTCATTCCATATAACTCACTTGATCAAGATCATTCCAATTCCCTTTGAACCGAAGGAATGACTCCTTGGGCACTCAAGAGACCCCTCTTGGAGACCCAAGCCTTAGGCTCACTTGGGTTAGCCTTTTGGCTTGACCCAAGTGACCAAAGAGAGGTCTCCTTTGAACCATCTCTCAACCTTAATCAAATTGAATCCAAATCAAGGTGTCATTAGGTTCCCCTTGACCCAATATACCTCTCTTGACCATCCCAGCCCTTGGGCCCACTTGGGTCAAGAGTTAGGCTAACCCAAAGTGGCAAAAACCACTTGGGATTGAGCCAATTCTTGTCCTAAGTCAAATCAGACTTGACTAACACTTCCATTGGGTCTCCCATGACCTAATACATCTCCCTTAACCAGCTCAGCCTCTAGCTCCACTTGGGTCAAGAGTTAGGCTAACCCAAAGTGGCCAAACCCACTTGGGATTGAGCCAATCCCTTCCCTAAGCCAAATTAAACTTGATCAACACCTCTAGTAGGTGGCCCTAGGTCCAATACACTTCCTCCAGCCAACCCATGCCCTAGGCTGACTTGGGTCAGGTTTTAGGATAGCTCAAAGTAGCCAAAACCGAATGGACCCGAGCCATTTGAACCCAGATCAAATTGAATCCAATTGACACTTGTATTGGGTGCACCAAACCCAGACCCATCTCCCACATCAAGCCCAGGGTCTGGCCTGACTTGGGTTGAGCCCAAATCGACCCGAACCAAACAGATTTGGATCAACACGAGCCATCTTTGAACCCAGATCAAATTGAACCCAATTGCCACTTACATTGGGTGGACCAGACCCAGAACCACCTCCCACATCAAGCCCAGGGTCTGGTCTGACCTGGGTCGAGCCAAATTCAATCCAAAACATGCAGCTTTGGGTCCAATCGAGCCACCATATCAATTTGAACCTCCCCAACCCCAATTGAGCTCACCCTCGACTCCAGCATGTCCCCATCATTCTTTCAAGGTCAACTAGACCCAACTGGCCGGCGGCGGTCAGAGCCAATAGAGAATAAGCTCATATGGTCCCCCCAACCGATCCTGACCCAAAGCCTTCCAAAAGCTGTGGCCGGCTGCAAGCTCACGAGCTCTCTGGGACAATGTCCCCTTCCACCTGGCGTCAATCTGAGGGCCCTCCCGGTCAATCCCAGCCATCCAAACTCGTGGGAGGTGGCTAAATAGGGTGACTCATCCCAAAAGCCCCCCATTCGAACCTATTGATTCAAAATTACTCCCTAGAGTTCCTTCGTCGTTCCAGTGTCTTCCTCTAGCTTCCCAGGCCATCCTGTCGATCCATTCGAGCAAGTTCCGATGAAAGCTCTCGGTGTCCTGCTCGAAGTCGTACCTCCAGCCATCCTCCGGTCCTGACGTCTGAAGGATATCCGCTCACCTTCATCCCCTGAAGCTTCCTGATAGAGAGCCTCATCCGTTGAGACCTTCTCTGTGGTAATATCTCAATCCCGAGCTCCCTAGCTAGGTAGTCTGGTCAAGTGTGAAGGGAATGTTCACCCCAGTGGATCTCCACCATTGGATTGAAAGTTCCCTCTCCCCTGATCCTCTTTGTGAAATTTCATCGGAGTTAGCCAGCGGGATCGCCCGGATTATGCCGGAGAAGCTTTACGGTCTCGGGTTCACGCGGAAGGCTGATGATAAAATCCAGACCGTTGATTTCGATCAACGGCGCGGATTAAATCCCGCGGTCTCGGGGCGCCGTTGATCGTAGCTGTCCGATCTTCCATCTGATGGCTACGGTTAATCCGATCGTTTACCCAATCAGCGCCAATGATTGCCCCGCCAATCACGACGCGCCGCATGTAAAGCGCCGGCTGACTGGGTAATTGGTGGATTAATTTTACAAAAAATGCAAGGGATCTTAAAAATTTAATATCTCCCTGCACACTTGACCAATTTAGGTGTGCTTAGGCTCATTGGAAAGGTCTCAGGGAGACCTACAAAAGCCATATGGTTTCAGGTCTTGATTGCATCTATGTTAAATTTAATTTCAGTTTGAGCATTTTCTTAATTATTGTAATTATTGTTTAAATTTAATTTCTCAAGACCTGGAATTTTGGGAGATTGAATTTGAGCATGTCCCTGACATGCCCAAATTTTCTCTCCCCTATTTGAGATGTTTAAGGGCACTATCCCTTAATTTTGAGTTTAAGGGTCATGGGTTGACCCTTAAATTCAAAATGGGATTCAAACCTTTCCAATGGGATTTAGGCTGTGATTTTGTGTGTGCTGGTGATTAGTATAGGGAGTCTAGAGCCAATGATTTTACCCCAATCCAAGCTTAAGATAGCTCCCTAAGATTTTCTCAATGTGACTTAGAGTTCACCTTAGGTGGCTTGGTTAGCCACCATAGACTACTCCATTTGAATTCAATTTGGTGTGTTTAGGCCTTGGGATTAGATGATCCCATGGTCCAAATTTCATCATATTTGGAGCTCATTTGGTTCACCAAATAGGAGCCATAGTATCCCCCCTTAGAATCACCTCTATGGCCTTAATAAAATTCTAATAAATCAAGCTTAACTCCTAAAATTCCTTAAAATCCTCCTAACTGACCCTAATTGATTTATTAATCAGTATAAATTCAAATCCTATTAATTTAGCTTCATAATCCACCTTAATTTAATTTTAATTAAAATTAGTCTTTAATCAATATTTGTTAATTAAAAATTATTAAAAATCCCAAAAAAATCTTTAAACTCTTGATAATCTTCCCTTAGATCATTTCTGATATTTGGGGTTGATTTCAAGAAGTTTAGGACTCATTTAGGTTCAAATCACTAAAAGAGACCCTTTAATTAAGATAATTAGAAAATTCTAGTAAATACCCCAACTTATAAAATTCATTAGAAATTATAGAAAATTCCAAATCAATCAAACCAGTGGCTAGTGACTCATATTAAAATCTAGTATTTTCCAAAAATGTCAAACCCCCAAAATCTGGTCAAAGTCAACAGTTTAGTCAACTTAGGTAAAAAATGAGTCAAAACTTCGAAAAAATCATAACTTTTGGTAGGAAAATCTAAATTTAGTGTGCCACATGTCTAACAACTCATAACAAGATCTAGTATTTATTAAAAATCTAAAACCCTTAAGATTAATTTTAATTTTAAAAATCAAATTTTGACCCCTCCCTCAGTTAACATATTCGGATAACCTTCTAAAATCTATTAACTCCCCCAAATTCCAGAATTTTCTTAGTAGGTTAAAAAAATTCTCAACCAACCCATTAAAAGTAGTAACCAACTCTTTTTATATTAATCCACTCTTTTAATTCCAACCAATTTAAATTAACTTAATCAACCCCGATTACTACTAGGTAACCCAGGCATATGAGGCTATTAACTTAGCCCAAAGGAAGGTGAAATAAACTTCATGGCCTCGATGTGAAATAAAGATAGAAATCAATTAACTCTTAAAATATATTTAATCAAAATTCTTAATATAATAATATTTAAATCTTAACCTAAATCCCCTTTTAAACCTTAACAAACTCAGAATTTTAAACAACCTTAACTAATCACCTACTTTAGGATCCACCCCAGCCACACGACCTTTTACACACACTTTAAATGGTTTGCTAGGAAAACCAACTCTAGATCTAGATTAGGCTGGTGTTTATTTTATCGCTATGTGCCAGATTTTTCGTGATTTTTACTACATGTTGTGAATGAAATTACTTTGCTGTATCTGTTTACTTTTTACTGCACTTTATGGATGGTTGATGTGTTTGGCGACTAGATTACCATTATGATAGGTACGATCTGGATGTTCACACAATTTTCTGCAGGTGGCCACGCTCATGCAGGGCAATCAAAAGGGGGGCTAAATAAAAAAAAATTAATTATTATAAATACTTGCACAGGTGCTTCAGCTGCTAAAGCCCCCAAATAAAAAGAGCGTGGCCAATGTGTTTACTTTCTTTTCTGCATATATATAACTGCTTGGGAATAAATATATTTTGATTTATTAACTACTTAGGATAACCTTGCAGGAGAGCCTAAATTTTTTTTATTTGATATAAATATAATTTGTATAAGTGTTAAGTGTTGTGAAAGTTGGATTTTGAGTTGGGATACAAAGGTTTAAAGCTTGGACTCCAAAGATAAAAGGACGCCCCTTAAGGGGAGTGGCCCTTTTCTATTTGGAGATTCAAATTTGGATCATTTCTTTCCTACCCAAAGAGGAAAGAGTGGCCTTCCCCTCAAAGGAAGTGCCCATTTATCCATTTGGGTAGTCTACTACGAAGAATCCAAGGAGCCTGAATGAGATGAACCTGAAGGAGAACAATCTTTCTATATTATTTAGACTCACTAAAATTTTAAACTTTAAGGTTATGAGTACAAAACTGTCACACCCTTATGAGCCTCACGTATCCAGGCGAAAATAAAAGCGGCACATAAACGCGAAAAAACTAAGAAAAGCAGGCAATCCTAGAGGCAATCTTTTCAACACATCAAATATAAATGAATTAATTAATAAATGTTCATAGGCAAAGTTGTCTTGCTTATTACAAACTATAATTTTGCAGAAAGTAAAGTGGTCGGGCACCACTGACAACAACCCGGATTCTAAATCTAGTAGAGACGCAAGTAGTTTTGAATTATATACTTTCTGTTATAAATTAACTTAAAATTTTGAAATATTAGATTTTTAATGAAATTTGTTTATATTGTTATTCATATTATAACACTTTTTAGATCAATTAAGTCAGAATTATCATATAGGCAAACAAATATTTCTAATAGAGAACAAAATCAACTTAAATAAAGCAAGATAATTTTTATTGATATCAAATTATCGAAGAGATACAATGAATTCTCATATGATATTAATAAAATCACAATATTATATCAAAATTCTGACACAAAATAAGTACATAAAAATACTAAACAAACACAAGTAATGGATTATCATATCACATCACTATGCACTGGCAATGATAATCACATAAGAAGAAGATCTAAAACTTTGAGGGGCCCTGGTCTGGAGGAGGTGGCTTATTGAAGAAGGAAAAAATTGTTACTCATCATAGCCACGTTGGTGTTCATCGATTCAAACTGACTTTGAATCCAACCCATATCTTGTTGATATTGAGCATCCTACTAGTATAAGTGAGTCTGAATTTGATCAAAGTACTGATCAAATGACTCTCAAGTCTGTCAAAGCGTTGAACCATCTCCTGAAAGGCTGGTCCACGAGCAGGCATAGGAGCAGGAGTAGGAGCAGGAGCAGGAGCAGGAGTGGTAGAGGTCAAAGTTAGGGGTGTCAATTTCGGGTCACGGGTCAGGTTCGGGTCGAACCCGAAACTGACCCGGCACTATTCGGGTCAACTCGAACCCGACCCGTTTTTAAAAACGGGTCAATTTTCCTGACCCGAACCCAACCTGCTTCGGGTCCGGGTCAACTCGACCCGACCCGAATGACCTGTTTCCAATAAGAAAATGGCTAATTTTCAGATCAAAAACGGGTCAAACTCCTCTTTTCGAGTAAAAAACGGGTCAAACTCCTCTTTTCGAGTAAAAAAAGGCATCACTTGAAAGTTAATATTTTCTTAGAGAATAATTCTAGAGGGTGTAATCTTGGCAGTATCGAACCTAAGAAATGAATCCTCGTTAGTCTTAGACAGAAAGTTGTTGTCTTAACTCCTGAAAGACTACCCGTCTTGCTAGAACTTGACATTACAAAGATTTGAAGGATTGGAGAATGCTATTGAAGTGAATGAGAATGAATTCCAAAGCCGTCTTATTTAAAGAAAAATGATCTTTCATATGTTTGAAAATTAGTTCGTATAATATAGGGGTGCAACCGAGCCAAGCCGGCTCGCGAGCCGGCTCGGGCTTGACTCGTTAACGGGCTCGACGAGCCGAGCTTATCGAGCTCGCGAGTCGAGCTCGAACACGAGTTCGAGCTCGACAGTTAATTGAGTTCGAGCTCGAACACAGGGTTGCTCGACTCGATAGCTCGTCGAGTAGCTCGAACAGCGAGAGCGGACTGCCGGACTCCGACGCAGACAACGGGCGACGGCTGACGGACACGGGAGCAACGTCGCGGTAGTGAGAGCGGACTCCGACGCAGATGACGGACGCGGGAGCAACGTCGCGGCAACGAGCTCGAGCGGACTCCGATGCGGACAGCGACGCAGACGACGGCTGACGGACGACAGATGCGGAGCTCGAGCTGACTCCGACACAGACACCGACGCAGACGACGCGTGCTCGAGCCCGAACCGACGCAGACTCGATTTGACGCAGACGACGGACGACACAGACTCGATTTGACGCAGACGACGGACGACAGATGACGGACAAGCTCGAGCTGACTCCGACGTGCGAGCAACGACGGACGCGGGCACGCATGCTCGAGCTCGAACCATGACTCGAGAGCTCGACGAGCTTTTTCTTTCGATGTCGAGTCGAGCTCGAGCTCGACTTTTGAGCTCGACTCGAGTTCGAGCTCGAGCTCGAGCTCGACATTTGACAAACGAGCTCGGCTCGAACAACCCTTGACTCGAGCTCGACTCGACTCGTTTGCACCCCTAGTATAATATAATTCATGAGTTCGTATGAAAATAAAATTCATATATACAAACGAGTACATTCAAAAACACTAACTTTTTGTAATCACACAATTTATGAGGCATCCTTTCATACAGACTTTTTAACCATCTGATCGTATAGACGAACAAGTGTTTGTCCGAGTCGATTGATTATTTAAGATCATTTTAATGTCGGTTTAATTCGTCCCCCACTCTGAATGGCATGCAGTTCGTATATACGAACTACAGGTTTGTACGTATGATCAGTTATAATAATTGATTCTACCCGTATAACTGTTTACATGCATACATACGAATGAATACACGTCATCCGAGATGATCTGTAGATTGTACAGTATGATATGTATTGGAAAAATTAAACTATATGCAATCAGTCCAAACCAATGATCGACATTCTATAAAATTCATACAATATGAAAATAATTTTGTATAGTACGAATAGAACACTTAGAAAATTTTTCATAATTAATCAGAGATAAAAAATTTGATGTGAAATCATTTCAAAAACTCATAAAACACAAAAACACAAAATCACAGACATAAATACGCACATAAAAATACAAAAATAGAAACACACAAACAAACACACATATCAAGGTTGTAGAAAATTTTAATTAAGCATTTAGCTTAATCACACCAAACCTTGTTCTTAATGTATTGAAAGTATCAAAGGTTGGTGGTTTTGTAAAAATGTCTATAAGTTAATTTTTAGTTGAAATATGATTCAGTTCAATTTCTCCTTTGGATACATGATCCCTTATGAAATGATGTCTTATATCTATATGATTGGTTTTAGAATGTTGAATAGGTTTTTTTGAAATGTAAATGGCACTAGAGTTATCACAAAAATTGGAATTCTGCCTATTGTAAATCCTAAATCAGTCAACTGTTATTTCAACCAAAAAACTTATGCCACACAACTTCCTAAAGTAATATATTCAACTTTAGTAGTAGATAGGGCTACAAAATTATATTTTCTACTATACCAAGAAACTAAAGAATTTCCTATAAATTAACATGTTTCATATGTGCCCTTTCTATCAACCATACAACCTACAAAGTCCAAATTTAAATATCCAATTATTTCAAATGAAGAGCTGAACTTAGGATACAAAATTCCTAAATTTTGAGTTCCCAAGAGATATCTCAAAATCTTTTTCACTGTTATCAAATGTGATTCTTTTGGATCGGGAATTAGTCGGGGATCGACCCCAGGGTCGCATGCATATTTCTGCATTACTCTTTCCTTGCTTTAGACCCTTCCCCGCCTGCGGGTAGAGTCCAAAGAGTCTGACCTATGAGGACGAGGTGCCGGACATGGGAAAGTCTAGTCTTCTAAAAAATTATTTTCTAAGCCTGTTTTTAAAAGTTCAAGCATATCTGATTTGAAGTCGTCAACCAGCACGCATTGCATTAGAAATAAATTAAAAAAGTCAAAACTTTAATTGCATTAGTCCTTAGCATTTTGCACCCAACATAAGTCAAAGGGGTCAATTAGGAAAATCTCTAGATGTCGGCCCCAACTCTCCAAAACCTTTAAATAAAACGTCCTTACGACTCTTTCATAAAAGACCGGATTCATGTATTTTAAATCGATTAGGTGGTTAACTGGCTCCCCAATCCAGGCCGGGGTAAGTCCAGGTTCTGCACTGAATTAGTTCAGTTCGGACGACTGTGGTCCAGTGTCCAAATTAGATTTAGGATTCGGGGTAGATCTTTAATTATAAGACCCCAAACTTCGGGAATATAATCCCAAATTTCTAATAAAATATCCAACTTTAATTAAATATCATTCCAATCCAAAACATAAAGACCAACACTTATATTAAGTTTGGAAACTTCCGGATGGTTCTGGAATCTCAAAGTGTCCCCTACCTCTATTCCCTTGATTCTTTTAATAACTGTTCAATCTTGATCCATTCCCTTTTGAGTCTCCAAAATTCACCTCTCTTTTTGATATCACTCCTAAAAAATCTAACTAAATTCCGTCACTATTTTAATCGAGAGTTTTCGTAGGGGACTATCTCTCTACGATATAATTAACTACGAGGGCTTGCGCTCGTAGGAGATTTGGAACCACACACGCACCTAATTTTAAAATTGATTTTCCATTTTTTTTTTATTATTAGACTTCCTTGGGAAAAAATCAAAAGATGATCAACATTATTACATTCAAAAGATTATCATTGAGTGGTGTTATCTCCCTTTGGAGAGATACATCCTTCTTTGATAAGGCTTTGGATGTGAACTCAATGGTCATACTTCTTGAATGTCATAGCCGGATATTTGTTTGAACTTCACTTTGTTCCCTCGGGGCCATATGAAGTTCTCTTTAGAATCAGGTCACGATATTCAAGATGAATTTCATAATTCTAAATCTGAACATCGTTATGAAATTTTATTTTCATCCTTCGGGGTGATATACTTTTTCTAGCGGAGTAATTCGACTTTAGAATTAGACTTCAACTTCAATTTCAAAATTCCCAAAGAAGACTAATATTTTTCAAAACCTGTTTTCAAAATTCCACCAACATGTATACTTCCCCAATCTCAAGAAACATTTTTTTTTAGTTGTCCACATATTTTCATACAAAGCTCCAACAAATACAAAAAGAAAGAAAATAAATTTAGAGAAAAAGTATGTAAGCATCTCCTTGTTAGCTATGCCTTTTCAATGCTAGGCATGCCTTTGACACATCTTTCGCTCCCATTTGGCATTTCAGCCAAATGTAGATGAAAGGAAGAAAGCTTTAATTTTATTTATTGTTCCCACATTTCAAGAAAGCACTCGAAATATTTGAAACAACTACTCATATCAGCTTTTATATAAAACTTAAAATAGTGGAGAAGAAACAAATCCGAAAACCCAAAACCCAAACAAGTTCTTCCACTCCAAACCCAAATATGCTTTTCAACCCACATTTTTTTTTACAACCCATCTTTAGAATCTGATGTAAATGGAAGAAAGAAAATTGACCCATAAAAATTCATTCTAAAAAACTCAAAGAAACTTCCAACACCAAATTCCCCTCAGTGCCAAGCCACTCATAAAATTCCCAATCCCCAAAAATACTTGAAGAACCCCTCAAACAAAGCAACACATAAAACATTTCAATATAAAATCCACTACAACTTTTTCTAACGCAAAAATAAATCTGTTCAACGTTGGGAAAATCCATGAAAATCTTCTAACAAGAAGGTTTCATGAGGTTTTCCATTATAAAAATTCACAAAACATCTAACAGAATTTTTCGAGGCAAAACGATTCACAAAGCTTTCCTAACAAAAGCAACTCAAAAGATCCTTCGACATAAAACAAGTCATCTTGTATTTGAATAATTCAATCCCAATAATTGAAATCAACATGAAGCATAATTCCCCACGACCCAAAATATGCTTCAATCATAGCAAAATGCACATGTAATATTTCATTATGAGAATATAAAGTAAGTGAAACTTCTCCAAAATCACAATGCAACATTGAATAAATTATATATAAAACTCATATTTGGGGCAAGTGACATGATAAATTCTCTAGAGACTTCAATTTGATGCAAAACATTACTCAAACTTTCTTTCCTCCAATCATCTAATGAGACCAAACAAGAAGAGCAAAGCACAACCTCATATGAACCTCACTCCAACAATTCAAGAAGTTTTCCAACACATACTCACATTTCTATCATTCCAACGTTCACAAAATATCTTGAACAACTACTAACTTCTTCAAACAAATGTGAAGGAACATTTCGACATCTTCCTTTCACAAAGTATAACATCAAACAATCCAAATGACTTTTCTCCAAAACTCTTAACACCAAGTAATAAATAGAACGTAGAAAGATGCTTTGAAAAATTTATAAATAAATCTCTAAACTCATAAAAAATTATCATTTATAGTTCAACAAAAGACCCCAAACTCTTTGGCATTATGAATGCTTGTAATTTGAGAAAGAAAAAAGCACATGAATATTCTTTAACAAATTGCCAACCTCCACACTATATACTGTTAAATCTTTCAAGAAAGGTTTCAACCCAATTTTGAAGTCAAATACAAGTAAGAGAAAGAATTATATATATATATATATATATATATATATATATATATATATATATATATATATATATATATATATATAAAGGCTCATTCTACCTCAAAATAACTCAAGAAGTCCTTCACCATAAAACTTCATGATCTTTCCAAAGTTAAACAAAAACTACTTAACATAAAGCATGCAATACTTGCATCAATTTAACTTGAATTTTTCAAATGAATTATAAAGCACATAAAGGTTCTCTAAACTTAGAGAGGCGCTTCAAGTGGCCACGAGTGCATGTAAAGGAAAGTTATGAAATTTCATGCTCATTTATTTTTCTTTAACTCGCATTGAATAAGGCTCATTGTAACAAAACATAACCCTACAAAGCTCATTTCACAAGAGTGGATTGCAAATCTGATGATACAAGCAAGTAAGTGACCTCAAACTAGCCTTTCGCTTATGAAATGAATCACAACTATCAAAGCATGGAGTTATAGTTTTCCTATAAATCTCTAATACAAACAAAGCCACTACTTTACATATGGGCATGAAAATGACCAAGTGCCCTTAACAACATTACATATGGTTTCGCTAGAAAGACATCATGATGCTTTTTTTTAGAAACATTTCATCAAATAGTTGATATGTAAGAACACAAAACAAGATGTATAGCTCGATAAGAACACCATATCTCTGCAATTATATCCCAACCATGAAATGAAAGAAACCTCACATACATACTTGATTGACATTACAACACCATGAGAGGTATCGAAATAAATCTTAAATCATTCCTAAGTTATCATGCCAACACTATGGGAAGCAAGATTCTATCAAGTCGTTCATGTACAAGAGAATCACAAGTGTATGGCAAGGAATATTCACATTTATCATGAAAGTATAAGCCTACATGTGAGCTCCTTCATTCCAAACAAGGCCCACCATATATGTGTATTACATTGTCTCATTGGTGCATTTCATCAAGCAACTAACATGTGATATCATGAATATCCATAGAACTACTCAATGTGGAAAAACCAAGCTTTACACCCTTAACGGAAAGAAAATCTATGCTCATCAACAAGCTTAGTTAATCACATAACCATGTAATCTCCACCCCTTTCACTAGGAACTTTAGAATGAGGGAAAGCATGATTAAGCCGCAACCTTCTAAATATACTTGCTAAAACATAATCATGACATTTTTTTTTAATCAAGTTGTTTAACGCAATCCATGTCTAAAAATCATAGAAGCATAGCAATCTTTTTTTTTTTTTGTACCAACAATATTTGGAAAGCTTATAAGATACCATGATTCAAGTAATAAAACCACATCCCAAACAAATCCACATACGTTATAATTATCTATGCAAGAAAAACTGTACATTTAACCAATCAAGCCTACTTTACATGATAATGAGAAAATTGAAGGGGGGAGAGAGAGAGAGAGAGAGAGAGAGAGAGAGAGAGAGAGAGAGAGAGAGGAGGGGAGAAGGAGAAGAAGCAAGAAGAGAATGGGTATACCTTGTGAATGAAGGAGAGCAACGGACAAGGCAGATCGATGGAGGTGAGTCTAGTTTAGGAGTACAAGGGACGATGGGAGCAAGGTCGCCGAAGGGGGTTCGGCCTGGTTGGCGTTGTCGGGATGGGAGCGAGGCTTCAGCCTCAGCTAGGTCACCTGAATAAGAATAAGGATTGGGGCATCCAACGTGGGGTTGGAGATGGCTTCAGCTCTTCGTTGGTCGTGCCAATAGAGGGAGATGGGGGGTTTCACCCCTTTCTGAGCTTCGCAGGCGAGAAAATGAGAGGGAGAAAGGAGACAGAGGCTTTGGCTTGGGCTCACACGAGAGAGAGAGAGAGAGAGGAGGGTGCCGGGTCTGGTCTGATCCAAAGGAGAGGGAAAGATCTCGGGATCGGAGGTAGCTCTTGGCTCGTGGACTAAGAGAACCAAGGGAAGATGGGGGCAGCAGTTTTCAGTGTTGTGCAAACCACAGAGAAGGGAAGCGAGGAGAATCGATAGAGCTAGGGCGGGAGGCTTGCTAATGTCGTCACGTGTGGAGGGGATGCCAATCGCCCTAGTCAAAACCGCGGCTGGGGCTTTTCTCCTCTCGAGTCTAGAGTGCTTTGGCTCCACAGAGAAGAGAAGCACAGGAAGGGGACTGGACATGTCCGATCCCTCTAAAGGAGCCGTTATTACGTCCTCCCATCGGATGCAGATAAACATCTGGTTGTAGGCAAAAAAAACTCGGTACACCTGGGTACCACGTTTTTTTTACCTACGACCGGATGTTTCATGCATCCGGTCAACCGAACCAAATAAAAATTCCCTCTAAAGACCTCTGCCTCCCCTCCAAAATTAGTAAATCACGCGACTACAACCTTTGGTAATGACAGACTTGGGGGATCTATTTCCCAATAGAATACTAAATTCAAATGGGTTCAGAAAGTCAATGAAGTCTCAATTGGAATTAGGCTGAACCAATTTGGCTAAAATAAACCACAAATCAAACCTAATTTGACTCAATCCAGGCTAGCTTAGGATCGACTCGACTCGATCAAATTAATTTAATAAAAAACAAACTCAAATCAACGCCAATTCGAATTGAATCAAGTCTGATAAGACCCAGGGGTGGAACTGTTCGGTCATTAGGGGGGCAATTGCCTCCCCTTTAAAAAAAAATTATTAAGAAGGGTATTTAAGTAAGTTAACCAGCCGAAACATGTTATGTTGCCCCCTTTTGCCCTAACCAGCCGAAACAACTCAAAAACACCGAACCTGCAGCGAACGCTCAAGAAGGCGAGCGACTCGGCGAGAGGGAAGGCTTCGTCAGTTCGTCACTTCGTCGTAGTTGATTCACGCAAGACGACGAGAGGGAAGTTCCCTCAGGGAAGAGTCCGTTCCGACTTCAGTCTTTGAAGATTCTTTCATCACTTCGTAGAAATATCCCTCAGGGAAGAGTCCGTTCCAACTTCCGACGTCGTTCGTGACTCGCCACTGCCTTCGGCATCGAGAGATCTAGGTCAGTTTTGATTTTTGAACGCATCGATTGATTGTTGTGTTTGTTATTTTTGAACACATTGTTGAATATGAGAAGCGTTTTGTCTTTTTGATCTTCTTTGCTTAGGGAAGAGAGCAAATGGAATTAAATCTGGCTGAAATTTTAGTTGTAAGAATCTGAATAGGATAGGACATTTACACGTTTTAATTTTTGCTAAGATGAGATCACATCTACTCCAAAAAAATATGATTCTAAACCTACAAATATGCTATTAGCGGATGTTAATTTTTGCTATTAACACATTGTTGAATGAAACAGAGGTTAATGAAGCAGATGTTAATTTTAGTTGTAAGAATCTGAGTTACTTCTGTGTATGTCATGCTTAAACCCAAGTGATTTTTTTCGTGCTTATGATGAGAGGAAATTGATATGTCTAGCAGAGTTATATCCAAGTGATTTTTCTATAATTGAGGTTATTGCTCTTAAAAATCAATTAGCAACGTACATTATCGATATGCAGACCAGTGAAGAGTTCTTCTCTCTAAGAAGCATTGTTGATCTTGCAAAGCAGATTAATAAGTTCAAGAAGAATGTTGTGTATCCTTTGGTTTACAAACTTATTACTTTAGCATTAACCTTACCAGTTGCTACTACTACGGTGGAGAGAGCATTTTCAGCCATAAAAATTATCAAACATCGATTGCGTAGTAGGATGGGTGATGATTGGCTCAATGATTGTCTAATGTCTTACATTAAAAAAGATGTATTTGATTTGATTCTCAATGAAGATGTTATCCAATATTATCAAAAAATGCGAAATAGATTGATAAAATTGTAATGATTTTCAATTTTCCTATCATAATGGAATACAGGATTTCACTTTGAATTATGTCCTCCTTTTTTTTTTTATTAGTCTATTATACTAAGAAAATTTTGCCCCCCCCCCCCCTAAGATGAAAGGCTGGTTCCGCCCCTGATAAGACCCGATCAACTCGATCAAATGCGCTCAATGATAAAACAAAATAAAAATAAGGTCAACAGTGGTCTCTCCTAAAGACTCACCCAATATACTTGTCAAAGAGAAGGGATCATCAAAGATAGGGGTCCACATGTACATCTTTTTAGCTAGTTCACATATCTATGCTATTTGTATAGATCACACAACATGGACTATTTTTTCTATTTATTTTATGCTCAATCTTTCATATATCCCTCTTAACTATATAAACAAGAGGCATCATACTATAGGAATTATTCACAAAGATATTAGAGTTTTCCACTTACTTTATATACTAAACACGTTCTCACTTGGTTCTCTAACTATCTTCTACTAAACACCTATTAGTAGGGATGGGTATCGTCCTTGGAAAAATTTGAATCCAACAATCCTAAAGAAAATTTTTCCACTTTTTATAAAAGCCAAAAAAAATCTTTAAAAAGACAGACAAGTAGCATTATTAAAAAAAATATAGACCAAGAAGCATACACATTGTAACATGAAACATGATTTATAAATGCAACTAATCATATAGGTCCCATAACTTGTAGCTTAATTTATAAAGAAAAAAAATTACATCAGACTATTGTAATATAATATATATCAAATAAAAAAATAAATAGATAAATATAAAGGATAGCAACTATAAATTAAATCCATTACAAACACAAAAAAAAAAAAGAAATATCATCTATTTTTTATTTGATATATATATCTTATTAAAAAATAAAAAATATCATCTATTTTTTGTTTTAAACGACTTATATATATATATATATATATATATATATATATATATATATATATATATATGTGTGTGTGTGTGTGTGTGTGTGTGTGTGTGTGTGTGTGTGTGCGCGCGCGCGCGCGTTAATCATTTAATAATCTTCTTCATCTTTTGACAAATTACATTCAAAATAAGAAGTTTATTTGATATTATAATAACTTTTCTTTTTGATATTTATGTCAATTAAGACAAATTCACACATACATCACATATGCAAGGCTCGAACCCAAGACCTCTTAGTTGGTAGCCAAAGCCCGATGATGTTTTGTGGGTTTCAAAAATCTAAACATTCATTCTAATATGATTGCGACATTATATTGACCTCATTTTTGTATGAGGTCACTATGATCAATCCAAACCTTAGATCAATCCTGACCTTAGGATCTACCTAGATCTTAGATCAATCCAGATCTCAATTCCATTCAAACTTCAATCAAATCCAGACTTACAAACCAACCCGGACTTTAAACCTATCCAGACCTTAATCTCCAGTTCAAACTTATATCCTACCTTTGATCTAGTTTGACCCTATCCTATCACTTATGATCATCCAAATGATCATAAATGATATGGATAATTCAAGTCCAATCATCCAAACTCAAAACATAATTCAAATCCTGAAATCTAGACCAAAATTCAAAGGTAAAAGGCTAAGTCCTGAAAGCCTTTTTCATTGAATTTTTAAACACTTCAAAACCCAGTCAATTGACCTCTGATTTAGAGTTTATCAATTTCATATTGATAGAATATGTCTCTAGAAGAAACCCTCCAAATTTGATACCATTATGAGGTTTCTAACCCTAGAAAATAAATCAAAATCCAAAGGCTGTAAAACCTTCAAATATTTACGGCCTATGCCACTGGACTTGCTACCTAGTAGATCCTGACCTTAGAGCTTTCTCCAAAGCCTCTAATTACTTCCAAAACCTTAATCCTTACCCATTGATCATTAAACTACATTTTGATGGACCCACTTTGACCCCTAGTTGACCAGAGATCAAAATGACCAAAATGCACCTTAAGGGCAATTTTAAAGTTTTCTCCAGACTTCAATATGCCATTTTCAAATCAAATCCCAGAACCTCTTCCAATGCATCCTAACCACCATTAGGAGTGCAATGGACTTAAGCCCTGACCCTGATCAAGCTTGGTTGACCAGGTCAACACCTTTTAACCAAAATACCCATTTCAAATCAAACGAACTCCAAATTGCTTGGAACCACTTCCAGCAAGTCTCAAACATCAAACCAAAATTGTTGTACCCAAACCCAGACCCTAGATCAACCTAGTTGACCAAGTCAACCTAGGTTGACCAAATAGGCCCTTAAGAGTCAAAATAGGCATTTTGACTGAATTGACCTCCCCAGACCTGAGGACCATCCTCATTGGTCTTCAAATGTCATTTCAAATTTATTGAACCCATTTCTAAACCCTGGATCCACCTGGTTGACCAAATCAACCAGTGTTGACCCAATGGCCCATTAAGGGCCCAAATAGGCCCATTTGATTCTAATGACCTATTTAAACCCCAAAATACATCCACGAGACTCCAAATATCAAATAAAACATGTCCAGCCTAAACTCACCCACTAGGTCAAAACCTAGTTGACCAAGTCAATCTAGGTTGACCCAAATACCCCTTAAGGCTTTGAATGGGTTTTTTCAACCCATTTAAAATATCAAACTCCCTTTCAAGGCATTTAAAGCAACATTTAAGACACCATTTACTGCCACCTCAGCAGTCAAGAGGGTTAGTTGACTGGTCAACATAGTCAACAAACCTCTCTAAAGGGCTTTTAAAAGGTTAACCCTATTAAACATTGATCTTTGCTTCATGCATTGAACCCAAAGCATTTCATCAATGCTTGAAGCCACCTTGGATGCCACCTCACTCCTTTTGACTGTTTGACCAGTCAAATGGTCAAACAATTGGTTTGGAGGGGTCAAATATGGTCAAAATCCATGTTAAGCTTAATCCCTTCTATCTTAAACCCCTCCAGTAGTATTAAGGCACTCTAGAACCTTCACTAGGATCTTCTCCAGCCCTCAGATTATAATCAAATGGCTCTTAATCATCCCATGCTCAAGTGGGGACCAAGAGGCCTTTCCACCTAGGATGTCCTTCCCTTGTCCTTGGCCCCTACTCCTAACCACCCCAGGGATACATGGCAGCATCCTAGAGCCCATCCAAGTGGATCCCAGCCCTCCATTCAAACAATGGAGGATTGAAAAGGGCAAAACCCTCACAAGAGTCATCATTCTCCCTTTAGCACACTCTCACTCAATCCCTCTCCTCCAGAGCTATTCCAGCCGCCAAAAACTCTCCAAAAACTTCTCCAAACATTTCCCTAGTTCTTCCAGGCCTTCCCCCACCAGTTCCTGGCTTCCAAACACTAATTGGAGAAGAGAGATGATCTAGAGAGAGAATCAGTGGATTTCAAGAATAACTTTAAATCCAGCAGAATCCAGATCTTGGAGTCTTCATCACAGTTGAAGATGACATCTTCAGCTTTTCAACAAGCCCAAGAAGTCAAAAATCCACTAGCTAGATTATAAGTTTTAAGTTTAAGTTTAAACTTAAATTTGAAACTGTAGTAAATATACAATGTACAGAGCATCTGAACTCCAGGAATTGTAAGATTAGGTTGCTACCATCAATCTATGTTTCAAATTTCATGAACTTTGTTTGAGTATTTAGGGAGATATGGGCATTTGAAGTTTTATTCAATTTCTGAATTATTGTTTATCAGAAGATCTGGACCGTCTGATCGACGATCAGAAGGTCCAGATAAGTTCAATCCGCGCGTGTTCAATTTGGGATTCGAACCCGGGTCTCTTGACCTTTCCACGCGGTGACGTGGCAACATTATAGCCCTCCATGCAAATCCGGGCCGATCCAATGGCTATTATGAATATCCGACGTGTTTAAGTGATCTGCTCCCTACTTGACACGTGTCCCGGACATGGCGATGCAACGCCACATTTCCAATCATTACCAATTATTGGATTGGCGGCGCTAGCAGCCCGATTTGACCAAAATTGTTTTAAAAATTATTTAAATGCTCATAAACTTCTGAAATCCATAGAAAATTCATTTTTCATCTGATTTTTGGATTCAATACCTTTATGGATTCAGGGTAAAGAGCTTTATCACATAAAAATAATTTCATTTAGTTTTAATGTATGTTCCAGGATTTATTTAATTAATATTAAATTAGATCACTCTTTATTTACACATTTAATTGTCATCCATTTGGATTCAATTTTGGCAGGAGCTAATCACTGGATATTTTCTATGTTCTGTGATTTTTCCTGCCCTAATTGAGTGCATGATTGAGCTCTATAGAATTTTCTATCATATGGGTCAAATTTTGACCCAAATAATGGAAAATTCATTTCACCCTATGCATGTAGTTTTAGGCGCATGTCTAAGGGTTAGGTGAATAAAGATTTAAGCCTAATTGAACACTAGTGCCACCTAAGAATAATAATTAAGGATAAGGTCTAGTCAACTTAGAAAAATCCTAGGAAATTCCACACACACCCAATAGGAGTGAAACTTGACAACATTAAACTTAATGACATTATAAACCTTAGGTTCAAATCTCACCAAATTGGAGGTCATCAGGTGAAAAAATTAAACAAGTCAAAATTAACCCTTTAATTAAGCTTTAAAACTTATAAAAATTTTAATAAATCAATTTTAAATCCAAAAAAATACAAACAATACCTCAAACTGACCATAATTCAAACCTTAATCAATGAAAAATAAAATCCCTTTGAGTTGACAACAAATTGAATCTTAATTTAATTTTAATTTTAATTCAATATTTAATTAATTTAATTAATTTAAAATAATTTAAAATTTTAGAAAATTTTCAAACACTTGGAAATCTCTCCTTAGGTCATTTTTTATCTTTGGAGTTGAGAGTTCATTTGGAGCAAAATCATAAAAATGGGTCTTTTATTAAATCATTTAAAAATTCAATAAATTGTCAAACTTTAAAAATTCTTAACTAATTTAAGAAAATTTCAAATTGAAGAAACTCAAAGGCATTCAATTCATAATTAAGTCTAATATTTATTAAAAATATTCAATTTCTAGAAATCATTCAAATTCAAAAAATCAACTTTTGGTCAAATCTTAAGTCAAAATCCAAGTCAAATCTTCAAACCAACATAACTAAATGTAGAAAAATCTAAATTCAGCAAGCTTAGTGTCTAACAATTCATCTTAGGATCTAATATTTTAATAAAATACTAACTTTTTAGAATTTAACCTTAATAAAAAAAATTTAACCCCTTAATTAAATGAATAAAATAATACAAAAAATTCAAAAAACTTAAAAAATCACTTTAAAACTTTAGAATGTTTAGTCAACCTTAAAACTAGTCATTAATCAACCTTAATTAAAATTTATTAACTTTTAATACGGGTACCACTAGGTAACCCAGGCCTACGAGGCCATTAAATTAGCCCCAAGGACGATAAAATAAACTTCACAGCCTCGGTGAAAAATAAAGGTGGTGTCCAACAAAAAATTAAAATTGATCTTAAAATTAATTTTAAATTATTAATACTTAAATTTTAATCAATATCTTCCCTCAAGCCTTTCAACCAATCAAATCCTTAAACAACTTTAACTAATTACCCTACCTAGGACATATCCAAACCACACAGCCTTTGCACCCGCTTTAGATGATTTGCTAGGACAACCAACTCTAGTCTTAGGCTTGGTCGGTATTTACTTTTTTCTATGTGACAGGTTTTCGAGTTTTTACTGCATGTTATTTGCTAGCTTAGAATTGGTGTGTTTCTTTACTTACTTTTTTGCACTCTGTGTTATGAGTAATTGAACACTTTAAATTTCAAATATTAACTGCTTGAGATTGATTATAACTGGTTGGGATTATATATATAACTGATGATTATTAGGATATCCCTATAAGATCGAGTCTAGAATTTTATTTTTTCAAATGTAATTTGAGATATATTTGAGTTGTAATATTTAAGTGATTTGAGAATGAGATGTTAAAATATCCAATTTGAAATTCAAAGAGGAAGGGACATCCCTTAGGGGAAAGTCCCTCTCCATTTGGAGATCCAAATTAGGATGATTTTAAAATATCTAAAGAGGAAAGATAACACCCCATCCAAGGGGGGGTTCTTTCCATTTGGATATTC
This sequence comes from Dendrobium nobile, assembly GCA_022539455.1. Taxonomy (NCBI): domain Eukaryota; kingdom Viridiplantae; phylum Streptophyta; class Magnoliopsida; order Asparagales; family Orchidaceae; genus Dendrobium; species Dendrobium nobile. The sequence goes on along the minus strand of CM039718.1, from coordinate 49,897,368 downwards.
ATACCCGATGATCCAAGGAGCTACAGAAGGAAAAAGAAGTGGATAGCGAGAAGACCCATTCTCAAAGTCACTTGAGTCTTAGGATTAAAAATCTGAGTTGCTGTTAGTGATGCCCGACTACTTTATTTTTCTGCAAATTTTAGGATGTAATATTAAAAGGCATTTGCCTATGGACTTTCAATTTGAATATTAATTTGATTGATTTGATTAATGCTTGATGTTGATTGCGATATAGGATTGCCTGCTTTTAATAGTTTTTTGACGCTTTTGCATGTCAATCTTTATTTTAACCTGGAATTTGATTGTATTCTCTTAAGGACTTATTAAAATTTTTTTAATTAAATCAAAATAAAAAATTTTATGTCAACATAGAAACTCTAACGTTTTAAGAAGTAAGCTCGGGACCGCTTGGAGTTCACATGCATAATTGTTGCATCTTCTTTCCTTTTGCTAGGCACCTCCCCGCCTATGGGTTTTGGCAGACCACCTGGCCTATGAGGATGCAGATCTATCAAGGGGAATATGTGCATTCTTTTAAGAAGAAATCTATTTTTAAGCCTTTTTAAATCTGTTTCATTTCAAATTTTGAGCATTTAATTGAGTCAATTAGCATGCATTGCATTAGTAACAAATTAAATCTCTAAAACTTTAATTACATTTTTAGCTTAAACATCAAACACCCAACATAAGTCAAAGGGCCAATTAGGATCTTCTCTAGATGTCGGCCCTATTCTCCAAAACCTATTATAAGTAATGTCCCTACCACTCAACATTAAATGACCGGATACATGTTTTTAAAGCGTTTAGATGGTTTAGCTGACTCCAAAATCCAGGCCAGGGTAAGTCCAGATTTGTACTACATTAGTTAGGTTCGGGTTACCTTTTAGTACCCAATTTAGACTAAGGTTTTGAGGCAGGCTCAGGCTCTAAGCCCTCAACCTCCAGGAATTGAATCTCAATTTTGTAATAAAATTAATATTTCAAATTAAATATCTCGTTCAATCAAATTCAAGCCCAATACTTACGATAGATTTGGGTGTTTCTGAAGTGATTCAGAATCTTAAAACACTTCCAACCCTTCTTCCTTTGACTATAGAAATAAGTGCTCCAGCTTGATCGAATCCCGATTGAAAATTCTAACCCTTATCTCATTTGACATCAATCTTTGAATTCTTAAATAAAATTTTTACCACTATTTTAATTGACTATTTTAATCTAGATTATTCGTATGAAACTCCAGTTTCATACGATGTAATTAATTACGAGGGCTTGTGCTTGTAGGAGATTTAGAAACCCAGATCTAATTTTCAAAATTAAGTTTTTCAAAATCTCAATTAATTATCATTTGGAAATTCAAAAATCAAACATAATGATCATTATTATCATTTTCAAATAATCAATAGTGTTTGATAACTTCTTTCTACGAAGAGATATATCAATTATTATCGTGACTTTGATTAAGAAATTAATGATCTCTTATCCAAATTATTATAACCAAACATTTGATTGAACATCATTTTGATCTTTCGAGATCATATGATGACTTTCTTGAGTTTGATTATGATAATCAGGATAAATCAAAAGTTTTGTAATTTGAACCCATTAGGGAATGATATGTTCACCTTCTGAGGTGATATATCATTCATAATGACGTGTTCAATTACAAAATTTTAAGAAATTTAATCTCTCCCAATAAAATTAATACTTTTCAAAACATACTTTTTTCAATCAAACACATTGTTCTCTGGTCGGGTGCTGCTTCTTTGAAATTTAAGTCTTTTATCAAATGTTACTTCTCTAACTTAACTAAAGTGACTTGGTGGAAACATGGTTGGCACAAAAGATGTTCTTTGAGCTTCTCTAGGGTTGCAAACAAATTGAGATGATTTGAGTATGTGTGTGTTCATGATTGAGTTCGTTTATTAACAGTTTGTTCAAGTTTGGTTCGTCTTTGATTCAAGTTTTTTTTTTTTTTTTTGTTCAAGCTTGATTCATTTAAATTAATAGGTGTTCATGTTTGGTTTATTTCGTGCTTATCGAGCTTTAAACAAACAAGCTATATCAAGCTATAAAGAAGCTCTACTTTTATATGTACATTAACTTAAGAAGCAAGCTCTATCGAGGCTTCTAATAAATAATTACATTGAGCCTGTTCGCGAATATATCTAATGAAATTTTTTAAACTATCAAGCAAGCTCATTCACGAATATATCTAATGAATATTCTTGAGCTATCAAATGAGCTCGTTCACAAACAAATGATCTATGATTCATCTTATATTTATTCAGAGAGCGAGTGGTTTGTGATTTTAGGTGGATGTGGGAAGTAAAAATAAAGTAGAATCCTTCCATCTTGATGGCATCACTCTATAATGGCACTATTGGTTGACAAAATTTTGTGGACCCTTACATGGGATGAGTTCACCAAAGCTATCCTTCTCTATTTTAGTCCAACTAATTATGAAGACCTGTCGGATAAAAGGCTAAAATTTTTTTTCATGCAATTGTTCGAACAAATCCCCCCAAAACATTACCCCTCCTTGACATACTGAAAAATAAGAATGTTGAAGTATTAATAGATAGCGCACTACTAAAAAAGTTGAGTTTTTGTAGCACTTGTTATGGGCAGTTTGAAAATAGCCGCTAAAATTAGTGTTTTGAATTGGATATAACAGCTGCTAATTGCACCAGTTAAAACTGGTGCAAATACCACTAGTTTTTACCGCTGCGATAGCCAAACAGAACCATAGGTCTTAAACCCGGTCAGACGTTGGCTTCTCAATCACCTTCTCTCATGCTTTCAATTTTCACCTTCTTTGCAAGTGAGCGTGATCCACTCTTCTTGTTCTTTCCTTCTTCATGCATAGATCTTAGCATTCGATTGGAGAGTGAGTTGATCGACTACATCAAAGTCTCAAGTTTTTTCAGTCATCTCCTGCTCTTCTTGATTTCCTTGGTCGGCCAGTTTGTCCACTAACCTATGGTTTCATTTGAAAATTTTGCATATAAGATGCTTCTTGGTTGTGATGTCCATCACTGCCCTAACCTAGACGTTTCTTTGTAGTTTAATGTTAAGGAATTCAACTTATGTTGTAACCTAGCCATTTCTTTGTAGTTTAATGTTGCATTCCTTTCCACTAACCTATATGTATCTTGATCTTTATTTTGTTGTTTGTTGTCTCATTTTTAGTTTTTATTTTTTTTATTTGTAAAGTGTTCTCTACCCTAATATAGTACTTACTATCCAATAAACATCATGTTTAAGTTGTTTACCTCAATCCCACAATACATTTACTTTTTATCAGGATGATTTTCTACTACTCTTTATTCTTAATTATGAGATTTATCAAGTTTTAACTATATTAGAGCAATTTCACCCAATTTATGTTTAGCTAATGGATACATTTTTACTTTGTGAAAAAGATAATTGAAGGTAGGAAAATGTAAAAGCCTCTTTCATTTTACAAATTGAAGAACAAATAGGAAGAAGAAAAGTTGCAACATAATGTTAAAAGGTAATAACATCTAAAATGTGATATGTTGTAAAGCCTATTTTATTCCCATTCAAATCAAAATGCACTATATAAATTTAGTTGCAGTATTCAATATTTTTGGATTATTTCTTAAGGAGATTTTGGGGATTTAGGTGGAGACTTCTGCTTGGGGAAACAGATTTATGGGAACATGTTGGTGATGTTGATGTTTCATAAGAGTCAAATATGTTATAATTTATTGAAGTAAGACATTATTTACCGGCAAATGTTATAGTTTACATATTAAATCTCTACAAAAATGTACATCAATTGCTAATGATGGTGGTAAGACTTGTAATACTTTATGACGTAGAATATTGGCCAT
>CM039718.1:49738021-49893411 GCA_022539455.1 Dendrobium nobile | reverse complement strand
CTTAATACTTTGATTTTCAATTGATGTGTAAGAATTAGCTTTTGTGGGTGTTAATAATGAGGTGTATTGTTGAGCCCAACCCTTGTTTTATTGGGATATTTTAAAAATTTGTTCCTCATCCATCTTCTCCTAATTAACAAATTCTTGAGTAGCATAGTATATTAAGCACCACCTCTACTTTAGATAACATTTCCTTCAACATTAAAAAATACAACCATAATATCCTAGAAATTTGAGCTATCATTATGCCGAATCATGTTATTAATGCAATCAAGTTTACTCTCTGCACATAACTATATTAATTTGTTATGTTGGATTTAGCTAAATTTTTTATTTATCATCATGCTCTTTCAAATTTTGCAACTTCATCAATTAGATATGAGAATGATGCTCATCTAAAGAACTTTAACTTTTTTATCCCATTGATGGGATGATAGAGGAAAATAGAGTATGCATGAATAGGCATTACATTTCTAAATTTTTATGCTTAATGAGAATTTTGAATAAAAACGGTATAATCCTAGTTCTAAGCCTTTTTTCTTCAGTTTTATTTCTTCATAACTAGTATACTTATTTTATATTAGCCCTTTATATATAATAAATAAGTAACAAATTTTCTAAACTTCATACAACTACAACTTAAAAATAATTTAGCTTACAAAGTTATTAATAACTTCATGCATCATTTAGAATTAAATAATGAGGAGGCCTAACAAATTCATATCTAATCAAACAAAAATTTTACATTTGGAACAAATAATGCACTATATAGTATAGATAGGATCAAACTTCTAAATTTCTAAATAAATACAATCTCATATTCCCAAATTTAAACTTTTAGTGAATTATGCAGTTATTATAATTATCTTGGTGGGATTGAGCTAAATTTTTAGTGAAAAAATAACATCCTCATGAGTTTTATCTTTGGATTTCTTGTGAGATTAGTTTCATTCATGATATCATAGATAAATAGTAATCTTAATTTAAATCTAAAGGATCTTAAACCAACTTGACATAAATTATGTTAGGATATCCTTGTTATACACATACATGCCACTGTATGTAACCCATACGTATCTCATTGGGTTCCAATTCATGGGACTTAACTAGGGGGAGCATGCAGTTAAATCAGCACTCACCCTAAGGAAGCTTTGCCTACAAAGGAGTCATTAAAACTAGCTTGTGGGCAGTAGCTACTCACCCATGTGGAGATCAAAATATACAGATTCAGCATAGAAAATCAAACCAAATGTGCAATTGTCCTCGATGGGCTCCTCCAAAGGTCTTTCCCAATAGGTTTTCGATCCAAAAAGTGGCCATCTTAAGATAATTCTCTTTCACATTGCAATTGTTCACAATAAAAAACATCCACCTCCCATGGTTGTCTTGGAACAAGTATCAAGAAGCACCCACATATAGAATCCACAATAAATCTTTGGATCAAACTCATCCTAAGCCAGCAACAACTTCAGCCAAAAGGATCACCATCTATTCTCAAGGACTTATTATATGTTCTTGAGGACTCATCTTCACAAACTTTCTTTATATATCAAGTTCTAAATTGTCATCCAAAAGTTGTCTCTCCTAAAGACTCACTCAAATATACACGTCGAAGAGAAAGGATCATCAATGATAGGGGTCCCAATGTAAATCTTTTTAACTAGTCCACCTATCTATGCTATTTGTACTCATCACATCTTGCACTATTTTTTCTATTTTATTTTATATGCAATCTTTCATGTAGCCTCTTAACTCTATAAATAAGAAGTCAGATGCATAGTTTAGACATCATACTATAGGGATTATTCACAAAGATATTAGAGGTCTCCACTTACTCTCTATACTAAACACGTTCTTACTTGGTTCTCTAACTATCTTCTACTAAACACCTATCAGTAGGGTTGGGTATCAACATTGAACAAATTTGAATCCAACAATCCTAAAGATTTTTTTTTTCTATTTTTGGAAATAGACAAAAAAATCATAAATTAAGACAACAAGTGGCATTATTAGAACAACAAAATAGACCAAGAAAGCATGCACATTGTAACGTGAAAATGATTTATAAATGCAACTAATCATATAGGTCCACAAACTTCTAGCTTAGCTTATAAAGAAAAAAAAATGACATCAGACTATTGTAATATATATATATCAAATAAAAAAATAAATAGATATATAAAAAGTATAACAACTAAAAAAATAAATTCCATTACCAACAATATATATATAATCTATTTTTATTATTTATTTAAATTATTTTATATCAGTTTACTTTAATTATTTAATAATCTTTAGATGTGCGTCTTTTGATAAATTACATTCAAAATCCACAATGCCTGTAATATTTCTCTTTACTGGGATGCATGTTGTGATAGACGACGTCTAATTGATATTATAAAATTTTTTATAATATTTTTTTAGGTCAATTAAGGTAAACTCATATGCATATCACATAGGTAAGATCGAATCCAAATCCTCTTAGTTGGTAGCAAAAGCCTAAATGATGTTTTGTTTGAAAAGTTGCTATTTGAATGAGTTATATTTATGCAACTTTTGTAGTTTTGATGATTCCAAACATTATTGTTCAAATGTATAGTTATCTCCTAACAATTTCAGAAGATTGCACTTGCTCTTGTGTGTACTAACATTTCAGGAAAATCAGACTCCAGACTACGAAAACTTCAAATCAAATTCAACATGAAATATTTTGTTTTAATTAATGGTTTGTCTTTTCTTTGAATTAATTTTGAAAAGGGAGTGATTGTAATTGAGTGAATAAAATCTCACACACACAAATAAGGAGATCTTGAAATTCTATATAGATCGTACAGGACGATATTTATCGTACTGGACGATCTGTCAGTTATCTCCTATAGAGCACTTGGAACGAATAGGAACTTGCTTTGAAAAATTTTCTAAGTCCTATTCGTCCAGGACGAAATTTATTATCGTCCCAGGCGATGGGTTCTCTGTAAAATTTTCGTCCAGACGAATTTTACCATCGTACGAGGCGACGAGTCCTCTGGAAAAATTTCGTCCAGACGAAAATAAATATCGTACAGGACGATCAGCTCTCTGGAAATTTTCGTCCAGACGAAAACAATTATCGTCCGCGGCGATTGGTTCTCTGGAAAATTTTCGTCCAGACGAAATAAATAATCGTCCAGGACGATCGGCTCTCTGGAAAATTTTCGTCCAGACGATCACATTTTCGTTCAAACGATAAAAACCGACTTAGAACAGTTTTCAGCAGTTTCTAGAACCGACCTTGTAAAAACCGTTCGTACTGGACGAACCAAGTTCGTACAGGACGATCAGCTGTACGAAGTCAGTTCGTACACATATACAAATTGGGTCGTTTCAGATCGTTTAAGTAAAATCGTCCAGGACGATCCAGGATCGTACAGGACGATCCACTGCGTACAGAATTGAAAATTTGCAGTTTTTGGGCGGTTTCACTTGTCTTTTATATAAATAGTCCAAATTAGACTGCCACCCAATCTTTTTGTCATTTGATCTTCGTGCCTCTTGAGAGAATAGCCAAGAAGAGAGTGGAAGAGAGCATTCAAAGGAGGATTCCTACCACTGGAGCGAGAAGGCTTCACTTGGATTGCTAGGTAAGAGTCTCTACTTGTGGAATTGGATTTCTTTACTCTTTTTCTTTCTTCCTTCTAGATTCTTGTGAGAAGATCATTCAAGAAGGTCCGGTTCTCTGCCGACACTTGGAGAGTGTGAACAGACGAGGGTTCTCTGCCCACACTAGGAGAGTGTGAAAGGACGAGGGTTCTCTGTGACACTTGGAGAGTGTGAACAGACGAGGGTTCTCTGCCCACACTAGGAGAGTGTGAAAGGACAAAGGTTCTCTGCCTACACTTGGAGAGTGTAAACAGCCGTAGGATTCTCTGCCCACACTAGGAGAGTGTGAAAGGACGACGGTTCTCTGCCGCACCGGGTAGTGGTGAAAAGAGTGTTTTGTACAGGCTTCTCCGCCTTGCTGTGGGTGCTAAAGGAGAGTCACTTTGTGGTATTAGTGCAATACTCAGAGGGTGCCTCTGTGAGGAGTGGATGTAGGTCTGGTTATAGACCGAACCACTATAAATCTGGTGTCATTTACTTTATAGCTTTTACGTTTCCGCACTTTTAAATTTCAGTTTTAACAACTCTGTGGTTGAAAAACATTTTTCTACTAACTTTAAAAGAAAATTTTATTTCGGTTCAACTTTATTTTAAGAGGGTTTAAAATTTTAAAAAACTACCAATTCACCCCCCTCTTGGTAGCCTTGGGACACTTACTTAGGCTTAACAACCTAATTATTGGGACTCAACAAGTGGTATCAGAGCTGAGTTTCAAATCATAAGTTTGAACTACTTTTTGATTAACGTAGATGGCTACATTTGGAAACCAAAACACACCTGAGGGTTACTCTATCACTAGACCTCCACTGTTTGATAATATTCCTTTTGATTTTTGGAAAACACGCATGTCTACTTTCTTACAGTCACTTGATTATCGCATGTGGATGCTAGTCCAGGAAGGTTTCACAAAACCAACTAGATTAGTTGATGGAATTAGGGTAGATACACCCTATGCAGATTGGACTATAGAAGAACGTGACTTAGCACAATTAAATGCGAAATGTTTAAATAGTTTCTTTTGTGCTTTAAAATCTGAAGACTACATGCGAGTTTCCACTTGTAAAAGCGGAAAAGACATATGGGATAGACTTTGTATTACTTATGAAGGGACAAATGAGGTTAAGCAATCAAGACTCAATATCTTGTTACATGACTACGAATTATTTCGCATGAAACCTAATGAATCTATATCTGACATGTACACAAGATTCACTCAAATTGTAACCTCTTTGCATGCACTTGGTAGGGAATTAACTAATGCTGAAATGGTTAATAAGATTCTTCGTTGTTTACCTACTGCATACGATGCTAAAATTACTGCAATTACAGAGTCAAAAGATCTGAACATTTATTCTATTGACAATCTTCTTGGTTCACTCATTGCTTACGAGCAAGGAGTAAGTCAAAGAAAGATTGATGCAGGTGAACCAAGAAAGGACAAGAATCTTGCATTAAATGTGGAAGAGTCAGAAAGTGAACACTCACAACCTGAGGATGAAGACGATATAGCACTGATGACTAGACAATTCAGAAGCTTTTTTAAAGAGGAAGCAGAAGAGACGCCAGCAATGGAATAGAGGTAAGTATAACAAAAATGGCAGGGTTTCTAATGAAGTGATTTGTTATGAATGCAGGAAACCAGGTCATATAAAAACTGATTGTCCAAAACTTAAAGCCACTCCTAGCAAGGAGAAGGTAGAGGAGAAACCAATGGTAAAAAAGGGCAAGAAGAAGTTTCAAAAGGCTTTTTGGGCGGACTCAACTTCAGACTCATCTGAGACTGAAAAAACGAGAAGAAGTCACCAACCTTTGCTTGATGGCAGATAAAGCTGAACAATCTGATCAAGAAGAGGTATGTGATTTAACCTATGATGAACTGTTTGAAGTTTCTGAACACATGCATGATGCATATAGGAAAACCTAGAAGATGCATTCTAGTTTAGTTTTAGAATTGGAAGAGCTTAATAAGGAACACGAAATCCTTAGAAAAGATCATGCTTTAATTGATAGCAACCACATGAAACTACTTGATGAATATGATGACTTGAATAAAAATTTCGAAAATTTAAAATCATCCTATGCTGAACTTGAAAAAGAATTTAAGAATTTAAGGATGAATCTGAGCACAAGACATATAGAATCAATTATACAAATCGAATCTTGGAGGATATGAATTCATTTTACAAACTTACTATAAGAGCTCTCGATGATAATAGGAACCCCCCTAAACTTGAAGATTTTACAAATCCTAAATATTATCCTAAATTCATGAAATCCCTTAGAAGACAATCATATGAAAGAAAACATAGGAATATTTTTCCTAATGTTAAATGTAACAATTGTGGATTTTTGGGACATATATCTCACACCTGCACTTTAAAGATGAAACCTAATTTGGTGTGGAGAACTAAGATGCATAAACCTAGACATATCACACATGCATCTGATTATAAATTTCATAAAGGTGAACCCAAACTAGTTTGGGTTCCCAGGTCTAACATTTGAGAATTTTGCAGGTATACTCTCACACAAGACCTCGTGAGAGTATATGGTACCTGGACAGCGGATGTTCTAAGCACATGACTGGAGATACTGCTCAATTCATAACGCTGGAAGCCAGGAGTGGAGGCAAGGTTACACTTGGAGATAATACCACAAAGAAGGTGGTTGGATCAGGTATGATTGGAAATTTAAAAAACTTTTTCATAGATAATGTTTTATTAGTTGAAGGCTTAAAACATAATTTGCTTAGCATAAGTCAGCTATGTGATAAGGGCTATAATGTAAAATTTTTACCTACTAGCTGCATAATTAGCCTAAATGGGAAAATTGTTTTAAATGGAAAAAGGGTGAACAATGTCTACATGCTAGATTTAAATTGTATTCAATCTCCTACTGCTTTTTGTTTGAAAACTGTTTCTGATGAATCATGGCTTTGGCATAGGAGACTTTGTCATTCTAGTATGAAAAATCTTAGAAGAATTACCCAAAAGAATTTGGTTAGAGGAATACCTAAACTAGACTTTACTAAGGACCACTTATGTGATGCATGTCAATTAGGAAAACAAGTGAAGTCCTCTTTTAAGTCCAATAAAGATCTTAGGACCAGTAAACCTTTAGAAATTCTTCACATGGATCTTTTTGGACCTGTAAGCACGGTTAGTCTAGGAGGAAAGGTATATGGATTTGTAATAGTTGATGATTTTTCAAGATTCACCTGGGTTAAATTTCTTTTTCATAAGAGTGAATCATTTGAGGAATTCAGAAATTTTTCAACTTGGATACAAAGAAAACTAGGATGTGAAATAATTTCTATACAAAGTGATCATGGAGGAGAATTTGAAAATGAAAGATTTGAAGATTTCTGTAAAGAAAAGGGGATTGATCACAATTTTTCTGCACCTAGAACTCCTCAACAAAATGGAGTAGTTGAAAGAAAGAACAGAACATTAATAGAAGCCGCCCGAGCAATGTTAGCAGAATACTCTCTTCCTAGATATTTTTGGGCTGAGGCGGTTAGCACTGCATGCTATGTTCTGAATAGGGTAAATGTGAGATCAAATTTGAATAAAACACCCTATGAATTGGTAAAAGGTAGAACACCAAATTTGTCTCATTTACATGTATTTGGTTGCAAGGTGTTCATACATAATAATGGAAAATCTGCCTTAGGAAAATTTGATCCAAAATCAGATGAAGGAATTTTTGTTGGATATTCAAGTGTTGGAAAATCTTATAGAGTATTCAACAAAAGAACTTTAGTCATTGAAGAAACCACACATGTTGTTTTTGATGAAAATGGAAACATAGAAGAGCCAAAAGTTGTTGAAGAAGAAATTGAAGAAAACTCCCAAAAGATTGATAGATTAAATTTGGAAAAAAATGTGGAAGAAATTATAGAAAGAGAAGACCCTTTGCCTAGAGATTTGAGATTCTCTAAAAATCACCCAAAGGAATTAATTATAGGTGAACCAAGTGAGGGTGTTAGAACTAGGCGTGGATTAAACAAGGAAGTCAATCATTCAGCCTTTATTTCAACTATTGAACCCACTAACATTGATCAAGCACTTTCAGATGAATTTTGGATATTGGCCATGCAAGAAGAGTTAAATCAATTTGTAAGAAATAAAGTTTGGGAACTAACTACAAGGCCAAAAGATCAAAGTGTTGTTGGAACCAAGTGGGTGTTCAAAAATAAAATGAATGACTCAGGAGTAGTCATTAGAAATAAGGCTAGATTAGTAGCTAAGGGGTATAATCAAATTGAAGGAATTGATTTTGAGGAAACTTTTGCCCTGTAGCTAGACTTGAAGCAATTAGGATTTTACTAGCCTTTGCCTGTTTTAAAGGTTTTAAATTGTTTCAAATGGATGTTAAAAGTGCCTTTTTAAATGGAGTAATTGAAGAAGATGTTTTTGTAGAACAACCTCCAGGTTTTGAAAATTCTAAATTTCCAAATCATGTTTTCAAATTAAAAAAGGCATTATATGGATTGAAACAGGCACCTAGGGCTTGGTATGAGAGGTTAAGCACCTTCCTACTTGAAAGATCTTTTGAAAAAGGAAGTGTGGATACAACTCTCTTTTTAAGAAAAATTGGAAAGGATATACTTATTGTTCAAATTTATGTGGATGACATCATCTTTGGATCTTCAAATAAATATCTTTGTGATGATTTTTCTAAAACAATGAGTAATGAATTCGAAATGAGTCTAATGGGAGATTTAAATTACTTTCTAGGATTTAGCATTAAGCAACTTGAGGAAGGTACTTTTCTTAGTCAAAACAAATATATTAAGGACATCCTCAAAAAATATGAAATGGACAATGCTAAACCTGTTAGTACACCAATGAGTTCTTCAGTTCAGTTGGATAAGGACCTTAAAGGAAAATCTGTTGATCAAAAGAAATTTAGAGGGATAATTGGATCTTTACTTTACTTGACTGCTAGCCGACCAGATATTATGTTTAGTGTTTGCCTATGTGCTAGATTTCAATCAGATCCAAAAGAATCACATTTGACAGCAGTAAAAAGGATTTTAAGATATCTACTAGGAACTCAAAACTTAGGAATTTGGTATCCTAAGTTTAGCTCTTCATTTGAAATTATTGGTTACTCAGATTCTGACTTTGCAGGCTGTAGAGTGGATAGGAAAAGCACTTCTGGAACATGTCAATTCATTGGAAATTCATTAGTTTCATGGTCTAGTAGAAAACAAAATTCAGTGGCACTATCTACTGCAGAAGCAGAATACATTGCATTAGGAAGTTGTGTGGCACAAGTACTTTGGTTAAAACAACAGTTGATTGACTTAGGATTAATTATAGGCACTATTCCAATTTATTGTGACAATACTAGTGCTATTTGTATTTCAAAAAATCCTATTCAACATTCTAGAACCAAACACATCGATATAAGGCATCATTTCATAAGGGATCACGTATCCAAAGGAGAAATTGAACTCATACATGTTTCAACTGAAAATCAACTTGCAGACATTTTTACAAAACCTTTAGCCTTTGATACCTTCAGTACTTTAAGAACAAGGCTTGGTGTTATTGATTTGAATGTTTAACTAAAATGTCTTTGCAACATTGATACTTGTTATGTTTTGTTTTTGAAATTTTGTGAATTTTGTGTTTTTAATGAATTGTTTTTGGATTTATGATTTTGTTTTATGTTTTCTGTGTTTCTGATTGTTTTTGTTGATTTTGTTAATTTAAAAATTTAAATTTTTTGGAGGAAATCGTCCAGGACGATTTATTTTCGTACGGGACGATGTGTAAAGGAACAGTTTGCGAAAATTTAAACCGTTTTAGAGCAGTTTTTTATTGGATCGTCTGTACGATCTGTGATCGTCCAGGACGAATTTTTTTCTCTCAAACGTCGGAACGATTGAATGCAGCGGTTGAGTGGATAAGACAGTTTTTAATACGAACTTCGTCTGTACGAAATTTAAGTTCGTCCAGACGAACATGTGTCGATTCATTGTAGGGGACGATTTTCAAGAGTCATTAAAACGAAATACTTTTCGATCGTCTGTACGAAATTTTTCGTCTGTACGATTGGTCAAGTCAAAAAGCCTGTACGAAGGGACGCATCGTAAGTTGTGTTGAATACGAAAAGCCGTTACATTTTGGACGAATTGGATCGTCTGTACGAACTTTCTTCGTCCAGACGAATTATTATGTTTCGTCCAGGACGAATATTTTCGTCCAGGACGAAAGTATCGTTTTCCTTTAAATATGAAGGTTTTTCAAACTTGACAATCACACTTTCAAATTTCTTTTTCAATCCCTTTTAACATCAAATCAACAATGGCCTCCTCTAGCAAAAGACAAAAGGTTTGGTGAAGAAACCAAACAGGAATGCCCCAGACAACTTTCTTTCCAAGGCAAATGAGGAATCTTTTCCTCGTTTTGCCTCCGCAAAATCATCTCCGTCTCGCATTCTTATCCCAACAGAGTTGAAATTTCGGGTAATGCACCTCTTCGCCTCAACCCAATTTCAGTTCATTCTTTCTCTCGTCCACTTCTACAATAAACAAACCTACCATTACTTTCTAGCCAACATGAGTTTCAATTCTGACCACTCTATCATTAGTTCTTTTGTTTTTAAGAAAAAAGTTGAGATCACCAAGCACGATCTTGGTGCATTTTTAAACTTAAGAACTGAGGGATATAGAGCCCACACCCTAATGTCAGAAACCTCCTTCAAATGGTTTGAAATCAATAGGGTAATTAGAAAAAATGCGATTGACAATCATGTTGCTAGAGTCTCAGGTATGACCCAATATGCCCGAATCATCCAGCACATCCTTAGATCCTCAATTATTCCTAAAGCTGGTGATAGAATTAACATTACTCCTCTCCTTTCTTGTCTAACTTTTTTAATCATGTCAAGACATCCTATTAATGAAGCCCAACTCATCATAGATCATATCTATGGGCTTTCAGAAATAGGACATGCTGATCAGAAGAGGAAGAAGAACATTTCATTAGGGCACTTAATTACTTATATTTTGGAGAAGAAGTACAATATAGTGCATCCTGATGAGGAATATGAAGAGCCAGTTTACTATAACAACACATCATTCAGACTGCTCTTCAAGGAAGAAAAAGAAAAGGGGAAGCACATGACAGTGCTTCAGAAGAAGAAGAAGAAGAAGGAGTGCAAGCTTCTGCTTCTCAATCAGATTACCAGAATCTGATTGAGAGATTTGATAGACTAGAGACTCACATTGATCAAAGGTTTGATCAACTTGATGCTCAACTTACTCAGCAGCAACATGACATTGGTAACATTAAAGATGAAGTTCATGAAATTAATACCAATGTAATGTTGATGGCCTCCTACTTCAACCACTTTGGCGGCATACCTCCTCCTCCTCCAGAACAGTAAAAAATTTTTTTTGTTTGTTGTTGTGTGTCTGTTGTATTTTTTGTTTTGTTGTTTTGTTTTTATCATATATGTGTTATTGTGATTGTTTTTATGTTTTTAAGTTCAATGTTTATGTAATCTTTTCTTTTCAATGAAAGTTTGTTTTTGTTAGATTTGTTTTGAAATGTGGCTAATATTTATGAATTTCATTAGTATTTTTTAATCTACATAGTGCTTAAATTCGATTGTAATTTGAGATTATCTATATTAGAAAATCTAGACTTTCTAAATTTATAATTTGTTTATAACTTGTTGTACTTAGAACTTTTAAATTCATGTCTATTCATTTAGACTACATAAAAGTTAATATTGTTATTACAATTTTGATGTTTTCTTAGTTTGTATTTCTATGCTCAAATGATATTTATGCACCTAGAAAAATTTGAAATTTTAGATTATAGATTTTGGAAAGAATTGGTCAAATTACTCTTGAACAGTGTACAAATGTACAAAAATCAAAAGGAATTCACAAAAATTTGTAAAATGGAAAAGATGCACAAAATAAGCCCAACCAAAGAAAAATGCACAAAAATGTGCTACAAAACTTTGAAAAGATGTGCAAAGCACCACATGAGGTAATTCTCTTCTTTCCAAATTCGTTCAATCTCTTAATTCAAGTTGATCTAATGTTCATTCATATTCTCTTGAACTTTGAAATATAGAATTTTTTTTACATCTGACTTGTAATGATTTTCAATAATCAAAATGTCTAAATTGAATCATGTCTTTGAAAAAATCTTCTTACTTACAATGTTATATCATTTCATAAATTTTATGAATTTCTATGATTGACCTAATATCTTTAATTTAAAATTGCATACCCTATGTCAATCACCATTTAGATTAAATTTTAACAATGAATTTCATATAATTATTTACATTTCTTGTCTTTTTCTTCTTCACTTTTTGTTGCTGTCAAAAAGGGGGAGAAATTATTAGTTTGTGTATGTTTGTGTTTGGATGTTTGTGTATGTTTGTGTTTTCTCTTTTTAGTTGTTCTGTTTGCAAGTTTAAATTTGTGTTAAATATTGTTCTTTAATGCCTCCTTATTTTAATGTACTCATAAATTCAGGGGGAGTTTAGGAGATAAAAGATATGTTTTAAATTGAAACCATACTAATAATAATTGTTTTGCCATCATCAAAAAGGGGGAGATTGTTTGAAAAGTTGCTATTTGAATGAGTTATATTTATGCAACTTATGTAGTTTTGATGATTCCAAACATTATTGTTCAAATGTATAGTTATCTCCTAACAATTTCAGAAGATTTGCACTTGCTCTTGTGTGTACTAACATTTCAGGAAAATCAGACTCCAGACTACGAAAACTTCAAATCAAATTCAACATGAAATATTTTGTTTAATTAATGTTTGTCTTTTCTTTGAATTAATTTTGAAAGGGAGTGATTGTAATTGAGTGAATAAAATCTCACACACACAAATAAGGAGATCTTGAAATTCTATACTGATCGTACAGGACGATATTTATCGTACTGGACGATCTGTCAGTTATCTCCTATAGAGCACTTGGAATAGGAACTTGCTTTGAAAAATTTTCTAAGTCCTATTCGTCCAGGACGAAATTTATTATCGTCCCAGGCGATGGGTTCTCTGTAAAATTTTCGTCCAGACGAATTTTACCATCGTACGAGGCGACGAGTCCTCTGGAAAAGTTTCGTCCAGACGAAAATAAATATCGTACAGGACGATCAGCTCTCTGGAAATTTTTCGTCCAGACGAAAACAAATTATCGTCCGCGGCGATTGGTTCTCTGGAAAATTTTCGTCCAGACGAAATAAATAATCGTCCAGGACGATCGGCTCTCTGGAAAATTTTCGTCCAGACGATCACATTTTCGTTCAAACGATAAACCGACTTAGAACAGTTTTCAGCAGTTTCTAGAACCGACCTTGTAATAACCGTTCGTACTGGACGAACCAAGTTCGTACAGGACGATCAGCTGTACGAAGTCAGTTCGTACACATATACAAATTGGGTCGTTTCAGATCGTTTAAGTAAAATCGTCCAGGACGATCCAGGATCGTACAGGACGATCCACTGCGTACAGAATTAAAAATTTGCAGTTTTTGGGCGGTTTCACTTGTCTTTTATATAAATAGTCCAAATTAGACTGCCACCCAATCTTTTTGTCATTTGATCTTCGTGCCTCTTGAGAGAATAGCCAAGAAGAGAGTGGAAGAGAGCATTCAAAGGAGGATTCCTACCACTGGAGCGAGAAGGCTTCACTTGGATTGCTAAGGTAAGAGTCTCTACTTGTGGAATTGGATTTCTTCACTCTTTTTCTTTCTTCCTTCTAGATTCTTGTGAGAAGATCATTCAAGAAGGTCCGGTTCTCTGCCGACACTTGGAGAGTGTGAACAGACGAGGGTTCTCTGCCCACACTAGGAGAGTGTGAAAGGAAGAGGGTTCTCTGCCGACACTTGGAGAGTGTGAACAGACGAGGGTTCTCTGCCCACACTAGGAGAGTGTGAAAGGAAGAAGGTTCTCTGCCTACACTTGGAGAGTGTGAACAGCCGTAGGGTTCTCTGCCCACACTAGGAGAGTGTGAAAGGACGACGGTTCTCTGCCGCACCGGGTAGTGGTGAAAAGAGTGTTTTGTACAGGCTTCTCCGCCTTGCTGTGGGTGCTAAAGGAGAGTCACTTTGTGGTATTAGTGCAATACTCAGAGGGTGCCTCTGAGGAGTGGATGTAGGTCTGGTTATAGACCGAACCACTATAAATCTGGTGTCATTTACTTTATAGCTTTTACGTTTCCGCACTTTAAATTTCAGTTTTAACAACTCTGTGGTTGAAAAACATTTTTCTACTAACTTTAAAAGAAAATTTTATTTCGGTTCAACTTTATTATTAAGAGGGTTTAAAATTTTAAAAACTACTAATTCACCCCCCTCTTGGTAGCCTTGGGACACTTACTTAGGCTTAACAACCTAATTATTGGACTCAACAGTTTTGTGGGTTTCAAAAATTTGAGCATTCATGCCAGTATGATTGCGACATAGTTCTTTAGTCGGGTGTTGGTTCTCCAAAATTTAAGTCTTTTATCAAATGTTACTTCTCTAACTTAAGCGACTTGGTGGAAACATGGATGGGACAAAAGATGTTATTTGAGCTTCTGAGGGCTCCAAACAAATCAAGTCAAGCCGAGTATGTGTGTGTTCATGTTTGATTTCGTTTACTATCAGTTTATTCAAGTTTGGTTCACATTTGATTTGAGCTTTTTTGTTTTTGTTCAAGCTTGATTCGTTTAAATTAATCGGTGTTCATATTCAATTTATTTCATGCTTATCGAGCTTTAAACAAACAAGCCATTTTAAACTATAAACAAGCTCTACTTCTAGATGTACATTAACTTAACAAGCGAGTATTATTGAATTTTCTAACAAATAATTACATTGAGCCAAAGTGAAAATATCTAATGAAATTTTTTAAACTATCAAGCAAGCTCGTTCACAAATATTTCTAATGAGTATTTTTGAACTATCAAATGAACCTGTTCATGAACATATCTAATTAGTATTTTTGAGCTATCAAATGAGCTCGTTCGCGAACAAGTTATTTTTTATTCACCTTATATTTATTCAGAGAACATGTTGTTCATGATTTTAGGTTGATGCAGGAAGTAAAAATAAATTATTAAATGATTTTAGATGGGATTAGTAAAAATAAATTATTAAATATATATATATATATATATATATATATATATATGTATAAAACTCTGGTATAGTTGTAATTGAACTTCGTAATGAACTTATTCACGAGCATTAAATGATATTGTTTATAAACATAAATGAACTGACCGCCAAGTTGTTCAAGCTATTTTATTTAGCTATCGAGTATTTATAAAAAATATTCAAACTCGTCTGTTTACCTTATCAAATCAACATGAATAAGCTCTTATCATTCTGAGCTTATCGTTCACCCTACAATGGCACTATTGGTTCACAAAATTTGTGGACCCCTTACATGGGAAGAGTTCGACAAAGCTTTCCTTCTCTATTTTAGTCCAACTGATTATAACGACCCATTGAAAGAAATGTCTTAAATTTCTTTTCATGCAATTGCAGGAACAAAGCACCCTGAAACATTACGCCTCCTCGACAAGCTAAAAAAGAAGAATGCCAGAGTATTAATAGACAGCGGCAGTACATGAAAGAACTCTAGCCTTGCGGTAGGCGTGGAGATCCTTGCGGAGTTGAGAAAGGAGGAAGATGGAGAGAAAATGATTTATATTTTCATTCATAATAATTTTTTTATGAATGATATAAAATTTTTTTTATCTATGAATGATATCAAAAATTTATATTTCTTGATCCTGAGAGCATATGTTAATTTGGATCTATGAATGCTGAATCAAGTTGCTAAGAGGGGTTTGGTGAGCCCGTCCGTGATCTGATCAGTAGAACTGATGTGGGAAATGTTAATAGCTTCGGCTTGAATGTGTCCACTTGTTAAGTGATAATCAATTTCAATATGCTTCATCCGAGCATGAAAGATGGGGTTGTTGGCAAGAGCGATGGCTGAGGTGTTGTCATAATAAATGATTGTAGGAGAATTTTGAGGAATGTGAACTTCAGCAAGAAGATGACGAAGCCATAGGGCATTGAGGTAGTGGTCTAGAGAGACCTATATTCGACTTCTATAGATGATTTCGCCACGATGACTTATTTCTTTACCGATCAGGGCACAAGGCTGGTGCCAAGGAACATGCAAAAACCTGAGATGGACTTCATGTCAATCGGGTCTACTGCCCACATATGTATGTAAATGAGGATCACCCAGCATAATTGGAGTACTAAAATGGATTGTGAATTGAATGTATCTAAGCACTCATTTGAGTGCTTAAAAAACACTATTGCTCGGGTGATACATATGCTAACAAATGAAATTTGTGGCAAATGTTATGTCTGGTCTCGTAATGCATAGATATGGAAGCGAGCTCGCCTACTTACGGTAGAGTTGAGGGTCAAAAAATGGTTGGTCGTCAGACTTATGTTTGGACTGTTTCAAAGCCATCGGGGTGAGTGCTGATTTGTAGTTAGAAAAACCATTTGTTTGGAGAAGGTTTCTTGCATAATGTTATTGCATTAGGAAGTAGCCGTCTGAAGTTTTTGTGACTTGCATGCCAAGAAATTGAGATATATCTCCAAAGTTATTTAAGATTGAATTTGGAGTGCAACTGCTGGAGCAAAGTCTAAATTGTGTGTGAGTCATTTTCGGTGACTAAGATGTCGCCTACATAGATCAATACAAATAGCTGGATGTTTTCTTGATTGTAGTTAAGTTGAAATGGATATACTTTGCTGATTTTGAAGCCAAAAAGCTGAAGAAAGGTAGTGTTTTTTTGAAACCATTGTCTTGGTTATTATTTTAGGTCATAGATGAATTTCTGTAGTTTGCAACAAAACCTGGTGGTTGTTTCATATATACTTCATCCTGAAGTTCACCGTGTAGAAAAGCATTAGAAATGTTTAATTGAAGAATAGTCGGTGAAGAGCGAGTGTAATGAGAATGCAGATTGTTGGCATTTTAGCAATCGAACTGAATGTTTTGGTGTAGTTGACACCAAATTCTTGAGAGCATCCTTGGGCTACTAGACGAGCCTTTTAACTAACATCCATTTGCAATCAAGAATAGGCTTGTCTCGTGGAGGTGGTCGACAAAGTGGCTTATTTTTTGAGAGCCATGTATTCTAATGACATAGCAGTTCTCCAGTGCTTGTGTTTAGCGGCTTGAGAGTAAGATGTGGGGGTAGAATTGGAATTAAAGATCACATACAGATCAAAGATTTATTTCAACCAAGAGATTCTTGATTTGAGTCTAGTTTGTCTGGGGTGCTGAGGATTATGAGGAGGTTGTATGGGAGCTGATTTGATAGAGAGTTATTAGGAACAGGGAGTGACAATATGCGAGGTGGAAAAGACTTTTATGGGAGAGCTACGGATCTGTCAGGTATAGGAGTTCATGTAGGGGAAGATACTGAAGTGGAAGGAGGTATGGTGGATGCTGGGATTAAGAGAAGAGGAGAGTAGTGTGGATCAGTTGAAGAAGCAACTAGTATGATGGGGAGGATTGAAAAGGAAAGCGTTGTTCATGAAATACAACGTGATGGGAGACATAGTGGCGATTGGTTGTAGTGTTAAAGCAGCGATAGCCTTTGTGGATATTAGAATAGCCTAAAAATACACATTCTTGAGGGTGAGGCGAAATTTTATTTGGCGATTGTGGTTGGAGCCAAGGAAAACATAAACAACCGAAAGTGCAAAGGTGAGTGTAGGTTGGAGGATGACCATAGAGCTTTGTGTAAGGAATTTAAAGTGAGATGGATTTTGAAGGCAATCGGTTGATGAGGTAGTTAACCATGGATGTCACCTAAGCCCAGAAATAATAAGGAAGGTTATCCGCATGGAGGAGTGTTCGAGTGAGATCGAGCAGGTGGAGGTGTTTGCATTCTGCCAGACCGTTTTGCTAAGGGTATAAGGACAACTTAATTTGATGAGTAATGCCATGGTCGAGAAGATAGTTGCGGAAGGAATTGCTCGTAAATTCCTCGTCGCCGTCAGAGCAAAAAGTCTGAATGTGATTATTGAATTTGTTAGTAATGAGATTACATAAGTTTCTAAACTTTCAGAGTGTTTCTTGTTTAGAATTCATGTGATAAAGCCACAAAAATCTCATAAAATCATCAATGAATATGACATAATATTTTTATCCATTTAATGACGATTGAGGGGCCGGATCCCATACATCCAAATGGATGAGCTGAAATGGTTAGGTACATGAAGAAATACTTATAGTAAATAGTAGTTTGCGACTATTTGTCACATTACGCGAAGTATAAACATATGAAAATGGTGAAGAATTTCGTAGTTCTGGGATGTATTGAACAAGAGACGAAAGTAGACGTGAGTGTGGGTGGCCGAGGCGAGCGTGCCATAGAAAAGTTTGTGTGTGTGTTGCACGGAGAGCAGTGGCCTCATTGCTAGGATGAATGCTAATAGGATATTAGACCATCAGGATTGCGACCATGTATAAGCAGCTGATTATTCTGAAGATCTATAATAATGAATCCATGAGCATCAAGACAAATGGAAAAGTTATTGTCTTATGTTAATTTTGAAATGGACGCAAGATTATAAGATAAAGAGGGAATGTGTAGAATCTAAATTTTGCATCTTCATCAATCATATATGATAACTCTAACATCTACTAGGGTTGGTAAAATGGGTTGATGGGTTGGACTTGAGTCTGAACCAAAACTAGTCAACCTAAATTGGACATGTTTAAGAAATGGGTCAAAAAGACAAAACCTGAATATGACCCGCTAACTCATTTTAGTTTATTATGTTAATAACTAATTAATTATAAATTTTAGAATATTTGAAAAACAAATAAGAAGATTATTCTGACATGTAAAAAATTTAGAAGAAAATATGAGCCATACATAATACATATTGTGCAAGAGAAATAAACGTGCTATAATTTCAGAAATAATTGCACACAGGATTATACTAAGGAAAAATTATATTTATATAGATAGTTTTTTTACTTGAAACTTTATAGGGAACTTATTTAAAAATGTCTTAATATTATTGTAGTAGAAATTTATCTTTTTTGTGTGGTGTTTGGTTAAAAAATAGTTCTATTAAAAAAGCTGTAATTCTGAGGATGAAAAATATAGCCATATGAACTAAAGAGTTTACATATATATAGCCATACGAATAGTGCCAAAGCCACGATGGAGACACCGGGGGCACATACCCCCACTAGTTTGAAGGCAAACTTGTCTATCCAGGTGGGGTCGATAATTTGGCCTATGGGGTCGAGGCAGGTGCAGAGGTGATGGTTGAAGCGGAGCCAGACGGCGGAGTAGGCGCGCATGGAACTGAAAGAGGGGTAGAGGTCTTGAGCGGAGATGAGGCTGACTTTGAGGTGGAACCGAGTAAGTTGAATGTGAATGGAGGAGAAGGGGAAGAGATTAATTATGATGACTAATAACTATTTTTATATAATAATTAACATTGACATTCAATTAGTACAGACCAAGAGGAGCAAGAACTTTCTCAGAAACCAAATCAACATCATTAATGCTACTCCACTCTATCTGGCATAAGAACTCAGGATTAAAACCTCTATATATGAGCTACAATAAACATGTAAAGGGGTGAGAAACAATGGAAAATTACACCAAATATGTTAATTTGCCATAGTTAAGCTTCCTCTGGTTATACTTTTCAACTGTAGTTATTGCTATTTTCTCTTCTTTAACTTTCATTCCTCTCCTAGATGCAACATATTACAACTGCAAGTAATACCAAGATCAGATTTCTTCAATATTACATTATTACTAATGTAATTCATTATGAGTAGTAATTTCATAATTATCTAATCTAATTGTTTTTTATAACTATTTTATAATAAATAAAATTAAGTTTTAATAATTATTTTTAATGCATAATAATTTGATTATTAATAACTTAGACCGACGAGATTATATTTTTGTATAATATCTAGTTTCTTTAAAATTTTAAATTCCAAATATCTTTTGATAGGAATTTTAAAGTTGATAATCTAATAAAATATAAATGTGTATTGTTGTCAATAAAAGGAT
Source organism: Dendrobium nobile (assembly GCA_022539455.1). Taxonomy (NCBI): domain Eukaryota; kingdom Viridiplantae; phylum Streptophyta; class Magnoliopsida; order Asparagales; family Orchidaceae; genus Dendrobium; species Dendrobium nobile. The sequence goes on along the minus strand of CM039718.1, from coordinate 49,873,701 downwards.
AACAATCTTCGGGTTACATTATAAATCTCTTTTTTAATAACACTAACACTTAAACATTTAAAGAAAAAAAAATGAAAATAATATATTTTAATGTGATACAACTAATACAAATTTTTTAATTCAATAATTTATTAAAAATAAATATTGATATTTTTGATAGATTGGAATATTATTTCACTATAAACTATTAAATTAAAAGGCAAAAGAAATTATCCAAAAATAAGATTAAGGCTTCATTTAAGAGAACTTTCTTATTGATTTCTAAAATTATTTTTTTAAGTACAAAAATTTATTGAACTAGAAATTTTTGTACTAAAAATCTGTTTTATAAAGTAGTAAGAAAACTATCCCTAACGAACTCTAAGAGTATTTTAAATATCATTAATTTATGCCGCCATTATGATATGAAATCACCAGATTGTTTCCTTTGATATGATTAGAGTTATTTTCTTCAATTTCGTAAATACTACAATTTCTTAAGTAATCTTATTGCATCATGGAAGTATAACTAGGGGTGTCAATTTCGGGTCACGGGTCGGGTTCAGGTCAACCCGATACGACCCGTTATCCAATGCGGGCAGCGACGCGGGTTCGTAACTTCGCACTTCGCAGCGCCAGCGGGACGCGGTGGGTTCGGACTTCGGCGATTCACAACGGGACACGGTGCAGCGGGCATCGGCAACGGCACGGCGGGCCGCGGGCCGGCGACATTTTCGAGTCAACCCGAACCCGACCCGAGTTTGCAAACGAGTCGAAAACCTTAACTCGAACCCGACCCGATTCGGGTTCGGGTCAACACGAACCCGAAATTTTCGGGACGGGTTCGGGTCGTGTCCAATGTTGACTCCCCTAAGTATAACTATCAAGAAGAGGCTTAGATTTCGTTTGTGACAGCTTTCTTTCTGCTTCTTAAAGCAACTTCTTAGTACAAAAATTAATTTTTGTACTAAGAAGCTAACATGCAGAAAGAAAGCAGTCTCAAACGAAATCTTAATTAACTTAATCCAAAAGAAAGGATATATATAAAAAAAAAGAGAAAGTTTAAACTATTACTTACTTGGCACGGCCATCCCGATTTCCTGTTAAACCCCTCCGCTTCTACGAGGCCTGTAGCTCCTCTCGCAATCCTTCTTGCACTGTCAAGCTCCAGCCGAATCTGAAGCTCCCGTCGCTGCTTCCTGATCCCTAGCTGCAGCTAACGCCAGATCTCCACAACAGTAACAACATCCCAAGATCCTCTATCTGACCCTCCAATCTTCCTCCTCAGGTCACGGAAGCCACAAACAGAACCTGACCTCCTGAAGCCTGATCTTCATAAATCCCGTCATTCTCCACCTGCATCCGAACCTTCAGACGGCCGAATCCCTAACCCTGTCGATCCCTTGCTTGTGTCAACTTCTCACGCAAGCCGAGAGAGAGGAGAAATTATTAGGTACGGAGTGCGGAGCGGACACAGGGTACCAAGCGGTATCTAATGGTATCGAGTGTGGTCCGAATGGTACCGAGCGCGGTCCTAATAATTTCTCGAGAGAGAGAGGCCCGACGCCCTAGGTCCCTAACCTCCTCCGACGACGCTCCCTTCTCTGTCCAATCAGAAGCCACGATAGCCATCTCTCTTCCTTATGCGCGCTTCTTCGGCCAAATACAGTAAATCCGCCGAACCCTAGGGATTTAGGGCAATAAGAGGAGAACAGAGGAGAGCTAATTTAGCTCTATGTTAGATTTATTAGTCATTCCCTAATCCTTCACAAATCATGCTCTAATCTTACTCAAATCTTTTTTAAGTTTTATTTAATTAACTTAATTATAATTGATTATATTTAATTATGATAAATTAAAATTAGTTATAATTATTTAATTACTTTAATTTTAAATTAAAATTAATTAATTGTAAATTAAATATAATTAATTTTAATTAGGTTTTAATTAATTATGATTTAAATATATTTTATTTATAATTAATTTTAAATTAAATCTAATTAATTATACATTAAATATAATTAATTATGATTAATTTTTAAATAATCTTAAGTTAAATATAATTAGTTATAGATTAAATATAACTAATTATAGTTAATTTATAATTAATTATAAATTAAGTGTGTGCACCTTGATATGCATGCCTACTCCAACGACGTTCCCACGCCAAGTTATAACCTCCTAAACTTTGAAAACTTATTCTTGGTACTTGCAATGCTGCGAACGACTATACATGCATGTTTTTCTTAGCACGGTAGGAGGGAATTCATTACGGTGCTAGCAGCGAGACGAGTAATCCCCCTAAAGCCCAATTTTTTATGTTTGCAGTGCATCGAGGGACCTATGCACGCTTTTCTTATTGTGGTGGGAGGTAACTCGGTGCGGTGCCTTTGGCAAGGCAGGCAATCCCTGTGCGTGTTTTTCTTAACACAGCGGAAAAATATATAAGTTCCCATTCACAGTGAAAAACTATTTTTTTTTCAAACATGTACTTTTGAAGACCCATGCATGCATTTCTTGGTGTGGTGGATAACAAAGATTATAAACACAGTGTCCCATGACACTAACCATGCACGTCTTTCCTTATGTGGCGGGCAGGATAAGACTCCTATAGTCTCCCCTAAATAGGGGAGACGTCAGGAGGCTGTCAAAATTTAGAGCAAATGCAAGACCTAATTTAAACTAAGTGCAGGGGACTTAGACTCAAATAAATAATAAAGAGACTTGTTTTGGACTTAAATGAACTCGATTCTAAATAAATGTGAACATGAATCATGACTTGAACAATTTGAACAAAAATAAGAACTTGTAATTTGAATGAGGACTTGAACTTGATGATTGAACACAATAGACCTAAATAAACTATAATGAACTTGAATTCAAAATAAGCAGAAACTTGTGGGCATTGAACTTGAATAAGAAAACTATAGAGAACTGAACATCATTACATGGAGCTCGAACCTTCTTATATTATAAGGAATTGAACTCAAATGACTTTGACCTTGACTTGAATTTAAGATGTGAATAAAATGAATGATTGATAAGGAACTTCATTTGAAGAATAACACAATATTTTCAAATGGAACGTTGAAAAATTACAAGCTCCAACTTAAATGCAAAGTGGTGAATAAAATACTTAAAAACTCTACTTGCTTATGAGTAGTTGTAGACAACTTGATTGAATTCCATGCCATGATATGTTGCTCTCAAAGGAAATGCATGATTTTCTTGCAAACAACAATCAATAAAGAGATATAAACTGGTTGCAATAAATGCGCACGAACATCCCAATAATCATTGCAAACCATAAACAAGTGATACTATTCAATAAGTGACACTTATATCAATATTACAAGAACATACATTAAGCAACAAATTAGTTCCATGAACATTAAAAGGAAACATACAATGAGCACAGTAGGCTGTTGATAAATGTATGTGAAAAAACTAGCAATGACTGTAGTCAACCTGACAGTCAACAACAACCTGCAAATAAATGCATCAACCTCTTGTAGATTATTGAGATTTATGTGCAATGAGTTCAATTAATCACTAGCAAACACATATGAGGGAAATGTAGTGAACACAACTCACCTATGGATCAATCATACAAACAAATGCATTAGTCTCCTACAAGCAAAAAAGTTTGATAGGCGACATGTTGTGAATTCAAACATACTCACAACTAGCAATGATAAATATATTGCAAGCAAATAGGTACACAAAAGATGGCAAGTACAATCATAAAACCTGAATGGGCCCGATGAGTGTGTTATGGATACACACATAACGCTTAAGGATGATGCGCAGGTCAATAAATGAACATAGTTCGAGCCCGATCCTTCTATATGTATAGATAGGAGTTGACATGACTCAAATTATCAAATAAATATACGATCAAGGTGTCGACCAGAATATCTATTTTATACATTCATATTAGGCCTTCAAGGCCTATGAAATGAGAAATTCTTTAATAAAATCATACAACTGATAAACCTGATTCCCTATTGGCAAGTTGATAGGGTCGACAAGATTTAGTCAAAGAAAATGCTTGTATACCCTGATCATGGCCGTGTCGAATATTTATCTCAACCAGAGGGGTTAACTCTAACCATTTCAAAAGCCTCCAAATTCTCACAAAATGTAAACTATTTTCAAATGACCCCAGTTACCCCGATGATGGTCGTGTTGAACAAAAAATCTCAAATGGAGAGGTTAATTTTAAATATATTCAAATGTCACCTCCAAAACCAATTCAAAATCCAAAACTCCAAAAAAGTCAAATTTTAAATATTTGAAATTGAGATCCAACCATCAAACACTTAAAGTGTAATTCATCCAACCACCATAATAGTTTGTCGAGGTTGACTACTTGAAAATTACTTCATCTTAAAAAGAGCTAATGTCTAATCCAGAATATCACTTGGATTCATTCTCAAAATAATCTCCTACCAGTAAGAATGTGGTATACATCCTCTGACCAGTGATTTTGCTGTCAAATAGAACTGCAAGATAAATAATTATGACCCAGGGCCCTCTGAATAATGTGGTTATGCCTCTAAATGACACCATGAGATGAAGGTTATGGTCGAAGCCAAGACATTCCATAATGACATCAAATCCTTGAGATATGAATCAATAGGATATAATTGATAGGGCACTGAGCCCTTTGTTAGCTAAGGTGGATTCAAATTTATCCCCTTGCTTAAACATTCACCCTAGATCTATAAGGTACCCTTGGATGAATCAACCCATGGCTGCCAACAAGGATCCTTCTAACCGGTTGGGTCGACTATCTCCTCTAACTAAGTAGACTAGGGACCATGATGGTCGGGGATGACAACACTATGAGATCTTGATCGGGTCCATAATCCATTCCCTCACCATATGTTTTAACTGCAAGGTGGTGAAATTTCAATTTTAAATAATAAATTTCCATCACCCTTCAAATTCCAAATGTCCATTCTTGCTATTATATGCCAGATAACATGTATTCCAAAAATGTATTTTATCGATGAATAGCCATAATTGAACATTCTCTCTGGTTATCAGGAGGGCTAATTAACTATAGGGGCTTGAACCTATAGGAAACCAGAACTCAGATTATTAAGTCCTTGCAAAATGAGGGAAAAATCTCTGGGTAGTGTCTTATCTAGAAACCCATCTGCCTTAAAAATTTACCTCTAAGCTAAATCTGTTAAAACTCCCCTGAAGAAAAGTAATGGTGAGGAAGCTCGGGGCCAAATTTTTGGAGCCCACAATTTCTTTCTAAACAAAGAGAACCCGACAGATTTCAAAGAATAGAGGCTTGCATTTAATGCACTCATGTGGACTTTAAATATAATGAGTTTAATGCAATTCAAAATATTAGGCAAGATAATTAATTTTTTAAGAAAAATTTTTATATACATAGTATGAAATAAATATGCTTGAATTGATGTTATAATAATAATAATAATAAAGACCAACCCCTTAAGAAAAGGATTGCTGACCATATTAATTATCACTTTATGAAAAGTATATCTCTTGGACATATGCCATATGTCACCCCATCTTGTATATAAATAAATGCCTAAGGAGCCTTCTGTTAAATCTACATCTCTTTGATTCCCTATATTTCATTGTTGATAGGTTTTATATACTCACTTTTAGCTCACAATGGAGATAGGTAGTATAGTCGAGTACTTAAGGGATAAGAGCATCTTTATCACTGGTGCCACTGGTTTTCTAGCAAAGAGTATTCTCTCACGAACCATTTCACTTATTAATAAGAATTAAACCACATAATATTTTGTTTTAGGCTTCATTTGGGACAGCTTTCTTCTTGCTTTTTAGTACAAAATTTTAAATTTTTGTACTAAAAAGTTTCTTTAAGAAGCTGTAAGAAAATTGGTCCAAACGAAGCCTTAGTCTCACTTACAAAAGTTGAAAGATATAGTTCTAATGCATGTTGTTGTTTGTTGCTTGGTTTGAAGTCTTTGTGGAGAAGGTTCTTAGAGTTCAACCTAATGTGAAGAAACTCTTCCTTCTTGTGAGAGCTGGGGATGCCAAGTTGGCTACAGAGCGCATGCAAAATGAGGTATAACTATCTTTTTAATATTTATCATCATTGATCATATTGAGCCGTTAGACATAACTTTGACTCGAGTTCAAATGGGTTGATCAAGTCCAGAATAAAAAATTTTGACTTTGCGCTAGCAAGGCCTGGGTTTATGAAACTTGGTCAATTCTAATTCAAATTTTCACAGATTCAAGCCAAACCTATTATTGTTATAAAATATTTATAGAGAGAGAGTGTGTGTTGTTTAGAGTGATTACTTAACAAATTTCAAAATTTGAACATAAATTTTAGCTCTACATGTGACTTGTTATCAAGGTTTATTCTTTATGGAAATATTATTTATGAAATATACTATTAACTTATTATTATTAATTATATTTTTTGCTCCATAGCACTACTAATAAATATAATATTACAATATGAATGGATAATCACTTCCTTAATCAGGTGTTTGCAAAGGAGCTTTTTGATGTTCTTAAAGAGAAACATGGGAAGGACTTTGATTCATTTATATCCAAGACGGTTTATTCAGTTGCAGGAGATATTATTTATGAAAATTTAGGGATTGAGGATTGTAATCTTAGAGAAATGTTATGGGAGGAGATTGACATTGTTGTTAATGTGGCTGCAACTACCAACTTTTATGAGAGGTAATAAGAAAATTTAATAATTTAAATATCGTGGAGAGAGTTTGAGGTTAATTAATCTATATTACATAAAACTTTTATTATTATTTCATTTATTTTTATTTGTGTATGTCTTTTCTAGATATGATGTTTCTTTGAATATCAATACCTTGGGAGCCAAGCATGTATTGGAGTTTGCAAAGCAATGCACAAAAGTCAAGATGCTTCTCCATGTATCAACAGGTTAATTAATGCTAACCAAAAATATATTATCTTTTGATATAAATTATGATGAATTATTAAAATTAATTTGTGAATAGATAAACACATGAAATTTTCATGATTACTTGTTTTATAACTTTATATTAAATGACATTTGTAAGTCTCGCTAATATTTAATTTGTCATCACCCTTATTATGATTATGTTTGTGTTGATCAGCTTATGTTGCCGGTGTAAAGGAAGGAATAATATTAGAGAAGCCATTTCACTTCGGTGAAGCACTGAATAAGGATTTGTATTTAGACATCGAAGGAGAGCTAAGGCTTGTTGAAGATCGAAAGAAAGAGCTCCGTGAGCAAAATTCAACAATAGAAGCTGAAAAAATTGCTATGAAGGAATTGGGAATTCAAAGGTTTGACATCCCTTTAGGTTGACATAGGCTATATATAGAATTTAATGACTTTTGTCAATTTGATAAAATATTTTGAGAATGATTGTTTCTCTAACATTTTCTTGTCATTTAATAAAATGTTCTTAGTAAATATCACTTGTTTGAATTGATGGCATGTTATAGTTATACTTTCTTAAATGATATTTTCCACTTAATTGTTGCCATATATGGTAAAGCTATTTGTGAAAAAAAAAATCATAATTATCATTTATATATATTTAAAGTTTAATATAATATTTAGTTAGTACTAAATAAAAAATATTGCATTTGATAGATAGTATTATTCTTTGAATAATAATGTTATATAGATGAATTTTTTATTCTTAAAACAGAAGCCATACAACCTCTTTGATATAATATTTTGTTATGAATTTTGCCATGTCATTATAAGCTATTCAAATTAGTTGTTTGTTATTTTCTTACAGGACTATGCTATCTTAAGCTAGTAAGTTGTTTTATTTGTTCTTGTAGGGCTAGAATGTATGGCTGGCCAAACACCTATGTATTTACAAAGGCCATGGGAGAAATGCTTCTTGGTCATTTAAGAGGAGACATGCCACTAGTTATTATGCGCCCGACAATTATAACAAGTGTCTACAAAGACTCATTACCAGGTTGGATAGAAGGAGCTCGGTAAGCCCATATATACATTCCCATGTTTATATTTATTATTACATTTTAACATTTGCTTTTTGATCTAAGTCAACATTCACTTGATGTTGTAGGACAATTGATAGTATAATACTTGGTTATGCAAAGGGGGACATTTCATGCATTTTAGGAGATCCAGAAGTTGTTTCTGATTTGGTCAGTGATCTTTATTTGCATTCGATGCAACATATTTAAAAGAAAATAAACATGTTGGTCAGCGATCTTGATTTTATATTATTATACATATTTTTTATATGCTTAATCTTCTTATGCTCATTGTACAACCATATAATTATTTCATGTCAACTCATAAATTTTAATCAAGATGCATGCATAAGCATATATAACAAAGAATAATCAAAAGAAATATCATGTTAATTCATTATATGTATATAAATAATATTGGCAGACAAATTTACACATCTACAACATATTATAATGTTGAGATAAAATTAAATCTATAATTTATATTTATTCAAGCATTCTAACTTTGATAGATTCCTGGAGACATGGTGGTGAATGCCATGATTTCAGCAATAACTGCTCATTCAAATCAACATTCAGAATTCATATATCAAGTAAGTTCATCTTTAAGAAACTTGGTGAAATATTCCACAATAGAAAAATGTGTCTACCAATATTTCGTGAAGAACCCTCAGACTCGTAGTGATGGCAAGGAAATCAAGGCAAACAAATTTCACTTCATTAGAACAATGCCAATTTTTCATAGATACATGCTTCTTCACTATCGCCTACCTCTTGAGGTAAACTCTATTTCCTTTTTAGATATTTTTTACTTTTTTTTATAATGGATATAAGTATGCAATGCTTGACATGTGATTTTAACATGAGCTTATTATTCAAGGGAGTATGGTTAACATACAATATTCTTTGGTGTTGTGGCTTCATGTTTAGGGCTTGCGCTTGATGAATTTATTTCTTTTTGGATTATTTACTCAACAATTCAACACATATTGGAAGAAATATAAGTTTGTGATCCACCTTGCTGATATCTATGCACACATTCTTTAAAGGAAGGTAAGCTCAAGTTTATGACTTATGAGTAATAAATAATTCTATTCTTTATATTTGAGATATGAACAATATTCTTATTCAATATTGTGATTGATTGCAGCTTTGATGATGCTAACTTAGAAAGGTTGAGAAAGGCAATGATGAATAATGTTGAGATGAAGTTGTTTGATTTTGATCCCAAACATATTGAATGGGATGATTACTTGATTAACATTCACATTCCAGGTGTAATCAAGTATTTGCTTAAGTAGAATATTGAAAAATGATATTAGGCCGCTTATATAGCCTGTTGGAGAAGAAGCATTAAATGATAGATGTATACTTATGATTGCAATATTTGTTGAGCACACCTAGCTATTCTTCTTAAATTCATACTAATCACAATTGTATCTCCATCAAGTACAGTGGTTCATTTATTATGAAATGTATTTGTGGAATACAAGTAAATAAATATGTTTTTTTTTTGGATAAAAGCCACAAAGGGGCCTACGCGTTAATATAAATAAAGGGTTACAAGTCCTTAAGGGGACCTTGAGCCACTAATGCTCAAAGAGTTACATTCAAAGCAAAAAAAAAAAAATCTAAAAGCTTAAGATCCCTGCTAAATTATAAAATAAAGTGGAGAGAAAAAGTTATTGATAGCAAAAAGCTACCAATGAAGAAGGAGCAACAACTGAAACCATCCAATAAGCACAACAACTATGACATAATTGAACCATTGGACCAACATAGCTGACCAAAATCAAAAGACATGTAAGGAAAAAACAAACGTCCATTAAAAATCAGATTAGCACCTCAACGAAACAAAGTAAAACACATCACAAAGCAAGATCAAAATAACCAGCTGAACAAAACAAACAAAGAAACACCAACCAAACAAGGAAATACCAACAAACAACCAAATGACCCGCATAGTACATGACCCCAATCAATAGACCAAAAGAAACAACACAACCAGGCAAACAACCCAAGAAAACCCAAAAATCACCAAAAGAGAAGACACCCATCACTTGGACAAGACTAGTAAAAAATAAAACAACACAACACCAATGACACCACCAAAAGGAACTAACCAATACAAGAACAAGAATGAACCTTAGAATGAGTAGCTCTACGAACTAAAAATTTGAAACTTTTATTTTTATTTTTCTTACATTTCTCTCCAAAAACTATATAGAAACATTTAAATGATTATGCTCCACCAAAAAATTAGAGATATCATCATTAGTCCCCCCAACACCCAAGTGATCACCCAATTGAGTATAAATCCAATCAGTATAATCAATAGGATCAACCGAATGTAAATTCACATTTTGCTTCCCACCACCCAAATCAATTACCACATCATCAGAGATAGGGGAAACTAGTAAATTAATCATAAGTATTAATATGTCACAAAAAATGGCCTTGATCGTGCATGAATCTCAAGGTGTATTCAAATTGGAAACTTTCAAAATTAAATTTGGGATCATTTGAATTCCAATTTCAGCAAACTTATAGTCAAGCTAAATGTCTTAAAGATACATACCTAGTAACACCAAAATTTGCCCGACCCGAGCACAAATGGGTCCAAATCGGGGGCCCGAACCATATTTAGAAGGTTCAAATAATTATTTAGGATTACAAAATGATATTCAAATATGGCATACCTATAGTCAAATTAAGCGGCTCAACGAGACTAATCCAAAAAGCCCAAGATCGATGAATTCTGACATCGTTGAGCTACTTAAATAGTAGAGAAACTATATGATCCGGAAAACAAGTGTTAACCACCGGTAATGAGTTATTTTCCTATAGTGAGACATCCGATGGAGCACTCCGAACCTACCCTGAAACTTCTCTATAGTTATGGGTGTGCCACTCTTGAAAATCTATAAAAACACCCCCACTCACTACATGATGGGGACCTTTGGTTAGAAATTAGAGAGAGCTCAAAGCCTTCAAGAGCTCCAGCCCCAGCGCCGTCGAACCCCCATCGATTGTCATTAGACCGCTACTCTCCCGTCGATCACCATCAAACTTCCACATGGCGACCATCAGACTTCAGCTCGACCATCGTCGGGCCACCACCCGTCCGGCTACTATCGTTGGACTTCTACCTAGTAGTCAACTGCAACACAAATTCCACCCGGCAGCAGAGCGTCGCTGGACTTTATCCCAACCATCGGCTGCCGCCACAATCAGCCCGACCATTGTCAAACCACACCCAATCCCCGACCTTCGGCGAATTTCCACCCAGCAGTCGATAGTTGCTAGACTTTATCAAGACCTTTGTCGAACCACTGCCTGACCGTTAATATCAGCCAGACTTTATCATCGGACCACCACTCGGCCGCTGACTTCCATCAAACGTGCACTCAGCCACCGACTGTTGACAAAATTTAGCCCGACCTTCGTTGGACCATCGCTCGATCTCCTATCTCTACTGGACTTTAGCCCTACCGTTGTTAGAATACCGCCTGTTGCCGATCGTAGCTGGACTTCTACCTAGCCACCGACCATCGCCGGACTTCCACCTGGCTGTTGATCGCTATCGAACTTCATCCCGACTGCCGACCACCCACCGCCTAGTCGCCGACCACCGCCATACCACCGCCAGTCAACCGACCACCGTCGGATTTCAACCTGACCTTTATCAGATCACTATCAGACTGCCAACCGCTTTTGGACTTCCACCTAACAGTCGAGCGTCAGCGGACTTCCGCCTGACCTTCGTCAGATCATTCCCCATCAGCAGAACATCTACCTGGATGCCATTGTATATCCACCAGATTATCGCCAGACCATTTCCTAACTCTCCAAACTACTATAATTTGACCACATCTAAGTTAAGGGATAGATCAACCTTTGTAATTCACTCAAATATAGTGTAACCTTTTTACCTGGGCGAGGCCCCATAGTTTTTTCCTCATCGAGCTTTCCACATAAAAAAGATTGAGTATTTTACTTCTCTCTCTCTCTTTCTCTCTCTGTGTTTGTGTGTTGGATATCCATGCATCACTAAGATAAAAAGTTTACTCACTCTTCCATCATGAATATTCTAGCCTGCAATAGGCACGTCCCTATTGGAGACTGTTGGTGGAATTTTGAAAATGGGTTTTTAAAAAATATTAGTTTTCTTTGGAAATTTAGAATTAACTTTGAATTTGAATCTTGAGATCGAACGTCCTTTTAGAAAAATTATAAACCACTTCGAGGAGTGGATATAAAGTTTCAACATAGGGTTCAAATCCAAAATTATAAATCTTACTTTGAATATCATAACTAGATTCGAGATAGGACCTCATATGGCCTCGAAAGGTCAAAATGGAGTTCGATCTAATTTCTAACTATGATATTCTAAGTAGGCTATCATCAATTTCATGCCCAGAATTTTATTAGCAAGTGATATATCTCCCCTAAGGGAGAAGATACCACTATTTGGTGAGTATTCGGGCATGACGATAACGATCATCGTTGGTTAAATTTTTCTAAAGAATGCTAATTTAAACTTTATATATTTCTTTTGGGAAACTGAGAAATAAATTTAGATTTTAATTCTAGAGTCTAACAGGCCATTAGTGATCATATACCGCCTCGAAAGGCGGAGTTAAAATCTCCTAATGGGTTCGGATCCAAAATTATAAATCTTCTCTTATCTATTGTAGTTTGGTTTAAAGGGAAACCACATATGACCCCAAAAGGGTCAAAATGAAGTTTAACCTAAAATCAACCCACGATAATTAGGAGATGAAGATCGTTAATTTCATTTTTTTTAAATTGATGTTAACACATAATAAACCCTTTTCGAAGAAAGAGGATATCATATGTTAACAATTACATTATTATGATAATAATGATCTTTATGAAATATATTTCCCAAAATAAATATTAAGTGAGTTTTGAAAATTAATTTTGAAAATCAATGCGTGTGTGGTTCTAAATTTCCTATGAGTGCGAGCCCTCGTAGTTAATTACATCATAGGGAGACGGAGTCTCGTACGAAAACTCTCGATTAAAATAGTGACGAAATTTTGTTAAAATTTTTTTAGGAGTGATATCAAAAAGAGGAGGTGAATTTTAGAATCTCAAAAGGGATTGGAGCAAGATTGAGTAGTTATTAACATAATCAAGGAAAGAAAGTAGGAGACACTTTAAGATTCAGGAATCATCCAGAAGTGTCCCAACTTAATATAAATGTTGGGCTTTACATTTTAGAACGAAATGAGATTTAATTAAAGTTGAGCATTTTACTAGAAATTTGGGATTCTATTCTCTAAGGTTGGGGTCTTATAATCAGAGATCTGCCCTGGATCCTAAATTAGATCCACAGTCATCCGAACCTAACTAATGCAGTGTAAAATTTGGACTTACCCCGACCTAGATTGAGGAGCCAACTAACCACCTAATCAATTTAAAATACATGAGTTTGGTCTTTTTATGAAAGACTGGTAGGAACATTTTCTTTAAGGTTTTGGAGAGCTGGGGCTGATTTCAAGAGATTTTTCTAATTGGCCCCTTTGACTTATGTTGGGTACAAAATGCTAAGGACTAATACAATTAAAATTTTGACTCTTTTAAATGTGTTTCTAATGCAATGCATGCTAGTTGACAACTTCAAATCAAATATGCTTGAAATTTAAAAATAGGCTTACAAAAAAATTTTTTAGAAGACTGGACTTCCCCAGGTCCAGCACCTCATCCTTATGTGAGAAATATTTTTTAACTCTACTACTTTTACTACTTTTAAATATTTAAATTTAAAAATACTTTTGTTTCTCACATGATTCGCTTTATTTATATTTAAATGTTTCTTTCAGTTAAATTTACATAGTTGGATATTATACCGCCCCGAGGAGCAGACTAATATCCTTCTATTGATTTTAGAGAAAAAAACTATAATTCATTCTTCTAATCTGGTGCAGCATAGGGAATACACAAATTATCCTGAGGAATGATTCGCATATTATCCTATGTCTAATGAATTATGGGTTTATTCTCATTATCAAATATAGAAGATATTTAACGTGTCTGTAAGAGCAGATCAATTATCTATCTATCTTTTGATTATAGAAATAAATTTTAAATTATAGATAAAGCACTAATCTACGTTCATAGATCTTTCCCCCACCTCAGAAAGGAAACTAAGATGGGGTTTAGATTATTCTGGGATCTAGACTCCCTATAGGGGCAAGCCCCTATAGTTAATTACATCTCCTAAGATAATACTCTCGATTTAAATGAAGACTAATAGATTCCAAAATTATATACAAATTTAATTAGATATTTGGGCATAATTTAAATTTTCACGATCAGACTTTAGATTATAAACTCTAACACTGAATTTAGAAGAAATAGAATTGATTAGAAAGAAGAATGTGCAGAGAGAAGTGTATACGATCTGGACTTACCACCTGCCTAGAGTGGGCTACCAGCTAACAGTCATAATCACAACAATTTGCCGATGATGCAAGATTTTAAGATAGCTCTATCCTAGAAATCAAGGAATTACTAAAGAGTCTAAAATAAATGCAATAGAATATGCTTACAAAAACAAAAAAATCTACTCGTATGTGAATGATGCATGAAACAATTATATATAAAAGAGTTGATTTTATTAATATAAAATTTACATAGTACATCCCAGGGTCTGCAGGAAAGTAAGGGTGGCTAGGCTTCATCGACAACAAATTTGGATTCTAAGTCTATGAAAAAGTAGAATTAAATACAACTGCTTAGAGTCTTCGGGCTCCAGGTCTTCTATGGAATTCCAAAAAGGAACATCCTCTTGAGGAAGAATATTTCTTTTTGGAGCCCCATTTGTATATGTATAAGCAGTTGTTTTTAATTCTTTTACAGACTGACGACGCTTTACAGACTCAATCTATATACAACAATTCTAAGAAAATAAAACATTACATTTCTCATTTATAAGTACATCAGATCCCTAAGAACATTCTATTTTGTAGTAATATAAAAGACAAAGTAAAACAGTTATATAATGATGCATATTATGAGTGTGTTGTGTACAGTTATAAATACAGGAAAGTAAAGACAGAAAGTAAAGTACACGATCCTCACTTTGTTCACTCCGCGCTTTGGTATACAGATAAAAAAGTAGATATGTATGCTTATGCAATACAGAAAAGTAAGCAATCACACATAGGTGCCCTCTAGGCAAGACACCCGCAAACAAACCACAACAAACCACCGGCCTAACCTAGGCTAAAGTTGGTAGTCCTAGCAAGCATCTAAGTGTGTGAAAGAGGTCGTGTAGCTTGGATGGGTCCTAATAGGTTTATTGTTTGAATTGCGTATATTATTAGAGTTTATTTATTAGAGGCCAAAGGAAATTAGTTAAAGTTCAAGTAAAGTGTATTTGAATTATTAGAAATTATTCCAATTTTAAAATGTTAAAGTTATTTAATTTAGTTATAAAGAACTTATAGATTAATAATTCCCTAAGTGCGGGAAATCATCATTTTATAAATCCTAGGACTTTCATAATAAATACCCGTCTTAGACAGAAGATAGGTATTCATTTTGAAAGTCCCCAAAATTTTATTAGAGAGAGAGAAAGGGACCTTATGAAAGCAATACCACATGCCCTCCCGAAGGAATCTAGCACGACGTATAAGGTCGGTATATTATTATAGTTGTTTGAAGATCTCCAAATCCAAATGCATTAGTGCCCTCCTAAAAGGAATCGTGCACAACAGATAGGAAATCTTTTGGTTATTTAAATATATTAAAGGTCTTTGGAAATCAAAATGCCTAAAACCCTCCAAAAGGAATCAAACTTTTAGGCATAAAAGACCTTAATTTATTTAATCTGAATTAATTATCAAATTTGATCGATTAATATGAATCTTAACCAATCAAATTATCAAACTAATTTAGTTTGTGACCTTGTACAACAGTAGAGGGTGTCACTAGTGACTGAGCAGGTGGAGCTCTACGAGCCTTCCGAGGTACATAGTACTCGGCATCATCGTACATAGAGATCTCATGCACGAAAAAGGGCTGGGTATCTCCAGGAATGGTATACTCAATATCATTCCTCAGAAACTTCATACATTCGTGCAAGGTAGAGGACACCATTCCATACTCATGGATCCAAGGCCTTCCTAAGAGAGCCTTGTATGAAGTGTCAGCCTCAATTACATGAAACTTTACCTCAGTTAGAAAATTCCCAAACTTCAGAGGTAGGGTGATAGAACCTAGAGCTCGCTGGCCTTGGTCATTGAAGCCTTTCAACATAATTTTGTCGGAAGTGAGCTTCAAATGACCTAGGAGAGGCTCTTCAAAGTTTTATGTGTTAGGATGTTTACTGAAGCTCCTTGGTCTATAAGGACTCTGTTTAACTCATAACCATTGACTTCAGCAGTGACACACAATGGACGATTGTGCTTAGTAGTCCCTAAAAGAAGATCATGACTAGAAAAGGTGCTGCATGACGTGTTGTACAAATGTCATGCCTCATCAGTGGAGTCGGAAGCAAAGAAGACTTGATAGGACTCTAGTTCAAGCAAGGCTTTCACTAGTGTCTCTCTCAAGTCAAAAGACAACATCAAAGCGTCATAGACACTAAGCAGAGAAGGAATCTTCCTTAGATGAGCCAACATATTGTAATCAACCTCCAGCTGAGGGCCTTTTCCTTTCTCCTTAGACTGCTCCCGGGAGGAAGGGATAGGGTCATTCTGCTGGGTAATTGTATTCTTATCTTTTGTATTCTTAGCCAACGTAGGTGGAAGGACCTTCCCTGAATGCAGATGAACTTCCTGTATTGAGTCATTCTCAACAAAAGATTCCTCTAGTTCAGTAGTGGTGGCAGGTGTTGGCTCTAAGGAAAGTATTGGGAGTGGGTTCTTGGATTCATCTTCTGAATCCATGTAACATCTACCCTCTGGTATGATAAATATTGGTTCATCTTCATACTCAGACTCTTCACTAGAATTATTCATATTGTAAGAGACATGTAAAGCATGAAAAGACTGAGCGCTAGAAGAAGTAAGAGTAGATGTAGAAGCAGTAGTAAAAATAGTAGAAGAAGAATACCAAAAATAGCCAGAATCACATTCTTCTATTATTTCTTCATCAAATGAAAGGAGAACAAAGTCCTTCAACGTAAGTGCTAGAAGAAACCCTATCTTCCCCTCTGAGGTTACAATATATTTTTCTCTTTCATACTTTTTTTTATTACATAAAATAGAAGAAGAAGAAATATGCTCTGTAGGCACTACAATAGAAAGAGAAGAAGAAGAAGGTACAAGTGCTGGTGTAGTAAATGCAGTGGCAACTATCGACTTGGCCTGGGGTGGCCTCCTCTAAACTACCTCTGAACTCTGAACTGCACGGTCTATCATCCTCCTGGTCTTCTTGGAGAGTGCTAACTGTCACTCTCCCTCAGAACTATGGGGTAAACTGCCACTACTGCCCTGACTGGGATTGTGGCTGGGACTGGAAATCATCTGAACTGTCTGAGGGCCCTTATCCTTGGGCTGCACCAAGTCACTATCCTGGAGGTGTATCTGTTCTATAGCCATCAACCTCTCAACTTTGTCCTTAAAGACATAGCAGTCCTCTAACATATGCCAAATATGTCTGTGGTAAGGACAATAGAATGGGTGCTGAGTCTGACCCTCTTCCTCCTCTCTATTGTTATTAGGGAATGTCAAAATATTCTTCTTAGTAAGGAATTTAAATATTTTCTTCACACTCTCCCTTTTAAAGGGATATTCCTTACTAAGCTTCTCCTGTAGGTACTGCTGACTCTCGGGAGTCCTACGGGAGGTCCTAGGCTGTACTGCCGGCTAACTAGCTGAGTGTGACTGACTAGCTGAGCATGACTACTATGGAGGTGCTGAACTAACTAAGGGCCTCTTACCCTTATATGGTGGTCCCTAGGTACTGTGTACCTCCCCTCTCATGGGTGGATGTGCCTCTAAAAACTCCTGCCACTGAGGTCTGCGTGAAGGCTGACTCTCAACCTTAGGAGGGACTGCATCGGGTATGCTGTCCTGTAGGCTAGTGACCTTGGTCAATAGCTTCTGAAAGGTTCGAATAATGAAACCCTTCAGGTACGGAGCAATGGGACCATCTATGTTCTTTAAAAGGATCTCAACTGCATGCTGCTCCTGTAGCTGTGGCTCACACTGTAAACTGAGGTTCCTCCATCTAACTGTGTAATCTGGCAGTGACTCTAGGACGCTTTCTGGTGACTATTAACTCCCCAACTGTAACCCGGTGCTTGTGCTGACAAACCTCTGTATGAAAAGCTGCTCCAGCTCTGCAAAAGTCCGGACTAAGTCGTTGGGAAGGTCGGTGTACCAGGCAAATGCCACCCCCGCCAAGCTGCTAACGAACAACCTCAATATCAACAGATCATTTCCTCCTATGTTGCAACATATGACCCAATACTGAGCCACATGTTGCCTCGGGTTCCCAAACCCGTCAAACACTCTAAACCTAGGAGGGATGAAACCGGGGATAGGGCTCATGCTTGTACTCTACCGGGTAAGGACACCCTCTACTAACTGGCTCTCCAATCTTCCTGGAGGAAATGGCCTGCTCTACCTTCTGGGCAATCAGATCCTGAAGCTGACCTGCTGACAATTGAGCTGGCTGACTCTATATGACTAAAGGTGCTACAGGATCTACTCTATAGGACCTGTCCACTCTTCTCACGGGTCTAGTGCTAGCTGATAGATACTACTGGCTACTCTGTGGAAGTACTTGGTAGCATCTATACCTACCATCTGGGGCTCTTTCTCATCCGAGTGACCTCTATTTGGAACACACAAATTCGATGCACTAGCAGATCCTCATTGGACTCGTCCACTAGTGTATCATCATCATCTAAAAAGGATCGCCGCATCTTCTCTATATAGGGACTCATAGGAGAGGTGATCCTATGAGTACTTTTTGAATTCAAACATACTCACAACTAGCAATGATAAAATATTGCAAGCAAATAGGTACACAAAAGATGGCAAGTACAATCATAAAACCTGAATGGGCCCGATGAGTGTGTTATGGAACACACAAAGCTTAAGGATGATGCGCAGGTCAAAAATGAACATAGTTACGAGCCCGATCCTTCTATATTGTAGAATAGGAGTTGACATGACTCAAATATCAAATAAATATACGATCAAGGTGTCGACCAGAATATCTATTTTATACATTCATAAAGCCTTCAAGGCCTATGAAATGAGAAATTCTTTAATAAAATCATACAACTGATAAACCGATTCCCTATTGGCAAGTTGATAGGGTCGACAAGATTTAGTCAAAGAAAATGCTGTATACCCTGATCAGGCCGTGTCGAATATTTATCTCAACCAGAGGGGTTAACCTAACCATTTCAAAAGCCTCCAAATTCTCACAAAATGTAAACTATTTTCAATACCCCAGTTACCCCGATGATGGTCGTGTTGAACAAAAAATCTCAAATGGAGAGGTTAATTTTAAATATATTCAAATGTCACCTCCAAAACCAATTCAAAATCCAAAACTCCAAAAAAGTCAAATTTTAAATATTTGAAATTGAGATCCAACCATCAAACACTTAAAGTGTAATTCACCAACCACATAATAGTTTGTCGAGGTTGACTACTTGAAAATTACTTCATCTTAAAAAGAGCTAATGTCTAATCCAGAATATCACTTGGATTCATTCTCAAAATAATTCTCCTACCAGTAAGAATGTGGTATACATCCTCTAACCAGTGATTTTGCTGTCAAATAGAACGCAGATAAATAATTATGCCCCAGGGCCCTCTGAATATTGTGTTATGCCTCTAAATGACACCATGGATGAAGTTTATGGTCGAAGCCAAGACATTCCATATGAAATCAAATCCTTGAGATATGAATCAATAGGATATAATTGATAGGGCACTGAGCCCTTTGTTAGCTAAGGGGATCAAATTTATCCCCTTGCTTAAACATTCACCCTAGATCTATAAGGTACACTGGATGAATCAACCCATGGCTGCCAACAAGGATCCTCAAACCGGTGGGGTCATCTCCCTCTAACTAAGTAGACTAGGACCATGATGGTCGGGGATGACAACACTATGAGATCTTGATCGGGTCCATAATCCATTCCCTCACCATATGTTTTAACTGCAAGGTGGTGAAATTTCAATTTTAAATAATAAATTTCCATCACCCTCAAATTCCAAATGTCCATCTTGCTATTATATGCCAGATAACTGTATTCCAAAAATGTATTTTATCGATGAATAGCCAAATTGAACATTCTCTCTGTTATCAGGAGGGCTAATTAACATAGGGGCTTGACCTAGAGAAACCAGAACTCAGATTATTAAGTCCTTGCAAAATGAGGGAAAAATCTCTGGTGGTGTCTTATCTAGAACCCATCTGCCTTAAAAATTTACTCAAGCTAAATCTGTTAAAACTCCCCCTGAAGAAAAGTAATGGTGAGGAAGCTCGGGGCCAAATTTTTGGAGCCCAATTTCTTTCTAAACAAAAAGAACCCGACAGATTTCAAAGAATAGAGCTGATTTAATGCACCATGTGGACTTTAAATATAATGAGTTTAATGCAATTCAAAATATTAGGCAAGATAATTAATTTTTTAAGAAAAATTTTATATACATATAGAAATAAATATCGTGATTGATGTTATAATAATAATAATAATAAAAACCAACCCCTTAAGAAAAGGATTGCTGACCATATTAATTATCACTTTATGAAAAGTATATCTCTTGGACAATGCCATATGTCCCCCCCATCTTGTATATAAATAAATGCCAGGAGCCTTCTGTTAAATCTACATCTCTTTGATTCCCTATATTTCATTGTTGATAGTTTTATATACTCACTTTAGCTCACAATGGAGATAGGTAGTAAGTCGAGTACTTAGGGATAAGAGCATCTTTATCACTGGTGCCACTGATTTTTCTAGCAAGAGTATATCTCACGAACCATTCACTTATTAATAAGAATTAAACCACATAATATTTTGTTTTAGGCTTCATTTGGGACAGCTTTCTTCTTGCTTTTTAGTACAAAATTTAAATTTTTGTACTAAAAAGTTTCTTTAAGAAGCTGTAAAAATTGGTCCAAACGAAGCCTTAGTCTCACTTACAAAAGTTGAAAGATATAGTTCTAATGCATGTTGTTGTTTGTTGCTTGGTTTGAAGTCTTGTGGAGAAGGTCTTAGAGTTCAACCTAATGTGAAGAAACTCTTCCTTCTTGGGAGAGCTGGGGATGCCAAGTTGGCTACAGAGCGCATGCAAAATGAGGTATAACTATCTTTTTAATTTTTATCATCATTGATCAATTGAGCCGTTAGACATAACTTTGACTCGAGTTCAAATGGGTTGATCAAGTCCAGAATAAAAAATTTTGACTTTGCGCTAGCAAGGCCTGGGTTTATGAAACTTGGTCATTTCTAATTCAAATT
This sequence comes from Dendrobium nobile, assembly GCA_022539455.1. Classification (NCBI taxonomy): domain Eukaryota; kingdom Viridiplantae; phylum Streptophyta; class Magnoliopsida; order Asparagales; family Orchidaceae; genus Dendrobium; species Dendrobium nobile. The sequence goes on along the minus strand of CM039718.1, from coordinate 49,852,259 downwards.
TTCACAGATTCAGCCAAACCTATATTGTTATAAATATTTATAGAGAGAGAGTGTGTGTTGTTTAGAGTGATCTTAACAAATTTCAAAATTGAACATAAATTTTAGCCTACATGTGACTTGTTATCAAGGTTTATTCTTTATGGAAATATTATTTATGAAATATACTATTAACTTATTATTATTAATATATTTTTTTGCCCCATAGCACTACTAATAAATATAATATTACAATATGAATGGATATCACTTCCTAAATCAGGTGTTTGCAAAGGAGCTTGAGTTCTTAAAGAGAAACATGGGAAGGACTTTGATTCATTTATATCCAAGACGTTTTATTCAGTTCAGGAGATATTATTTATGAAAATTTAGGGATTGAGGATTGTAATCTTAGAGAAATGTTATGGGAGGAGATTGACATTGTTGTTAATGTGGCTGCACTAACACTTTATGAGAGGTAATAAGAAAATTAATAATTTAAATATCGTGGAGAGTTTGAGGTTAATAATAAATATTACATAAAACTTTTATTATTATTTCATTTATTTTTATTTGTGTATGTCTTTTCTAGATATGATGTTTCTTTGAATATCAATACCTTGGGAGCCAAGCATGTATTGGAGTTTGCAAAGCATGCACAAAAGTCAAGATGCTTCCCATGTATCAACAGGTTATTAATGCTAACCAAAAATATATTATATTTTGATATAAATTATGATGAATTATTAAAATTAATTTGGAATAGATAAACACATGAAATTCTCATGATTACTTGTTTTATAACTTTATATTAAATGACATTTGTAAGTCTCGCTAATATTTAATTTGTCTTCACCCTATTATGATTATGTTTGTGTTGATCAGCTTATGTTGCCGGTGTAAAGGAAGGAATAATATTAGAGAAGCCATTTCACTTCGGTGAAGCACTGAATAAGGATTTGTATTTAGACATCGAAGGAGAGCTAAGGCTTGTTGAAGATCGAAAGAAAGAGCTCCGTGAGCAAAATTCAACAATAGAAGCTGAAAAAATTGCTATGAAGGAATTGGGAATTCAAAGGTTTGACATCCTTTTTTAGGTTGACATAGGCTATATATAGAATTTAATGACTTTTGTCATTTGATAAAATATTTTAAGAATGATTGTTTCTCTAACATTTTCTTGTCATTTAATAAAATGTTCTTAGATAATATCACTTGTTTTGAATTGATGGCATGTTATATTTATACTTTCTTAAATGATATTTCCACTTAATTGTTGCCATATATGGTAAAGCTATTTGTGAAAAAAAAAATCATAATTTCATTTATATATATTTAAAGTTTAATATAATATTTAGTTAGACTAAATAAAAAAATATGCATTTGATAGATAGTATATTCTTGAATATAATGTGTATATAGATGAATTTTTTATTCTTAAAACAGAAGCCATCAACCTCTTTGATATAATATTTTGTTATGAATTTTGCCATGTCATTATAAGCTATCAAATTAGTTGTTTGTTATTCTTACAGGACTATGCATCTTAAGCTGTAAGTTGTTTATTTGTTCTTGTAGGGCTAGAATGTATGGCTGGCCAAACACCTATGTATTTACAAAGGCCATGGGAGAAATGCTTCTTGGTCATTTAAGAGGAGACATGCCACTAGTTATTATGCGCCCGACAATTATAACAAGTATCTACAAAGACTCATTACCAGGTTGGATAGAAGAGTCGGTAAGCCCATATATACATTCCCATGTTTTATATATTATTACATTTTAACATTTGCTTTTTGATCTATGTCAACATTCACTTGATGTTGTAGGACAATTGATAGTATAATACTTGTTATGCAAAGGGGGACATTCATGCATTTTAGGAGATCCAGAAGTTGTTCTGATTTGGTCAGTGATCTTTATTGCACGATGCAACATATTTAAAAGAAAATAAACATGTTGGTCAGGACTTGATTATTTTATTATCTATTTTTTATATGCTTAATCTTCTTATGCTCATTGTACAACCAATATTATTTCATGTCAACTCTAAATTTTAATCAAGATGCATGCATAAGCATATATAACAAAGAATAATCAAAAGAAAATCATGTTAATCAATAGTATATAAATATATATGGCAGACAAATTTACACATCTACAACATATATAATGTTGAGATAAAATAAATCTATAATTTATAATTATTCAAGCATTCTAACTTTGATAGATTCCTGGAGACATGGTGGTGAATGCCATGATTTCAGCAATAACTGCTCATTCAAATCAACATTCAGAATTCATATATCAAGTAAGTTCATCTTTAAGAAACTTGGTGAAATATTCCACAATAGAAAAATGGTCTACCAATATTTCGTGAAGAACCCTCAGACTCGTAGTGATGGCAAGGAAATCAAGGCAAACAAATTCACTTCATTAGACAATGCCAATTTTTCATAGATACATGCTTCTTCACTATCGCCTACCTCTTGAGGTAAACTCTATTTCCTTTTTAGATATTTTTACTTTTTTTATAATGGATATAAGTATGCAATGCTTGACATGTGATTTTAACATGAGCTTATTATTCAAGGGAGTAGGGTTAACATACAATATCTTTGGTGTGTGGGCTTCATGTTAGGGCTTGCGCTTGATGAATTTATTCTTTTGGATTATTTACCAACAATTCAACACATATTGGAAGAAATATAAGTTTGTGTCCACCTTGCTGATATCTATGCACCATATACATTCTTTAAAGGAAGGTAAGCTCAAGTTTATGACTTATGAGTAATAAATAATCTATTCTTTATATTGAGATATGAACAATATTCTTATTCAATATTGTGATTGATTGCAGCTTTGATGATGCTACTTAGAAAGGTTGAGAAAGGCAATGATGAATAATGTTGAGATGAAGTTGTTGATTTTGATCCCAAACATATTGAATGGGATGATTACTTGATTAACATTCACTTCCAGGTGTAATCAAGTATTTGCTTAAGTAGAAATTGAAAATTGAATTAGGCCGCTTATATAGCCTGTTGGAGAAGAAGCTTTAAATGATAGATGTATACTTATGATGAATATTTGTTGAGCACACCTACGATTCTTCTTAATTCATACTAATCACAATGTTATCTCCATCAAGTACAGTGGTTCATTTATATGAAATGTATTTGTGGAATACAAGTAAATAAATATGTTTTTTTTTTGGATAAAAGCCACAAAGGGGCCTACGCGTTAATATAAATAAAGGGTTCCAAGTCCTTAAGGGGACCTTGAGCCACTAATGCTCAAAGAGTTACATTCAAAGCAAAAAAAAAAAAAAATCTAAAAGCTTAAGATCCCTGCTAAATTATAAAAAAGTGAGAGAAAAAGTTATTGATAGCAAAAGCTACCAATGAAGAAGGAGCAACAACTGAAACCATCCAATAAGCACAACAACTATGACAAATTGAACCATTGGACCAACATAGCTGACCAAAATCAAAAGACATGTAAGGAAAAAACAAACGTCCATTAAAATCAGATTAGCACCTCAACGAAACAAAGTAAAACACATCACAAACGCAAGATCAAAATAACCAGCTGAACAAAACAAACAAAGAAACACCAACCAAACAAGGAAATACCAACAAACAACCAGCTGACCCGCATGTACATGACCCCAACAATAGACCAAAAGAAACAACACAACCAGGCAAACAACCCAAGAAAACCCAAAAATCACCAAAAGAGAAGACTCCATCACTTGGACAAGACTAGTAAAAAATAAAACAACACAACACCAGGACACCACCAAAAGGAACTACCCAATACAAGAACAAGAATGAACCTTAGAATGAGTAGCTCTACGAACTAAAAATTTGAAACTTTTATTTTATTTTTCTTACATTTCTCTCCAAAAACTATATAGAAACATTTAAATGATTATGCCCACCAAAAAATTAGAGATATCATCATTAGTCCCCCCAACACCCAAGTGATCACCCAATTGAGTATAAATCCAATCAGTATAATCAATAGGATAACCGAATGTAAATTCACATTTTGCTTCCCACCACCCAAATCAATTACCACATCATCAGAGATAGGGGAAACTAGTAAATTAATCATAATATTATGTCACAAAAAATGGCCTTGATCGTGCATGAATCTCAAGGTGTATTCAAATTGGAAACTTTCAAAATTAAATTTGGGATCATTGAATTCCAATTCAGCAAACTTATAGTCAAGCTAAATGTCTAAAGATCATACCTAGTACACCAAAATTTGCCGACCCGACCACAAATGGGTCCAAATCGGGGGCCCGAACCATTTTTAGAAGGTTCAAATAATTATTTAGGATTACAAAATGATATTCAAATATGGCATACCTAGTCAAATTAAGCGGCTCAACGAGACTAATCCAAAAAGCCCAAGATCGATGAATTCTGACATCGTTGAGCTACTTAAATAGATAAGAAACTATATGATCCGGAAAACAAGTGTTAACCACCGTAATGAGTTATTTTCCTATAGTGAGACATCCGATGGAGCACTCCGAACCTACCCTGAACTTCTCTATAGTTATGGGTGTGCCACTCTTGAAAATCTATAAAAACACCCCCACTCACTACATGATGGGGACCTTTGGTTAGAAATTAGAGAGAGCTCAAAGCCTTCAAGAGCTCCAGCCCAGCGCCGTCGAACCCCCATCGATTGTCTTAACCGCTACTCTCCCGTCGATCACCATCAAACTTCCACTGGCGACCATCAGACTTCAGCTCGACCATCGTCGGGCCGCCACCCGTCCGGCTACAATCATTGGACTTCTACCTAGTAGTCAACTGCAACACGAATTCCACCCGCAGTAGAGCGTCGCTGGACTTTATCCCAACCATCGGCTGCCGCCACAATCAGCCCGACCTTGTCAAACACACCCAGTCCCCGACCTTCGGCGAATTTCCACCCAGCAGTCGATAGTTGCTAGACTTTATCAAGACCTTTGTCGAACCACTGCCTGACCGTTAATTGCAGCCAGACTTTATCATCGACCACCACTCGGCCGCTGACTTCCATCAAACGTGCACTCAGCCACGACTGTTGCCAAAATTTAGCCCGACCTTCGTTGGACCATCGCTCGATCTCCTATCTCTACTGGACTTTAGCCCTACCGTTGTTAGAATACCGCCTGTTGCCGATCGTAGCTGGACTTCACCTACCCACCGACTCACCGACTTCCACCTGGCTGTGATCGCCATCGAACTTCATCCCGACTGCCGACCGCCCACTGCCTAGTCGCCGACCACCGCCATACCACCGCCTGTCAACCGACCACCGTCGGATTTCAACCTGACCTTTATCAGATCACTGTCAGACTGCCAACCGCTTTTGGACTTCCACCTAACAGTCGGGCGTCAGCGGACTTCCCGCCGACCTTCGTCAGATCACCCCATCAGCAGAACATCTACCTGGATGCCATTGTATATACCACCAGATCATCGCCAACCATTTCCTAACTCTCCAAACTACTATATTTTGACCACATCTAAGTTAAGGGATAGAACACCTTTGTAATTCACTCAAATATAGTGTAACCTTTTACCTGGGCGAGGCCCCATAGTTTTTTCCTCATCGAGCTTTCCACATAAAAAAGATTGAGTATTTTACTCTCCTCTCTCTTTCTCTCTCTGTGTTTTGTGTTGGATATCCATGCATCACTAAGATAAAAAGTTTACTCACTCTTCCATCATGAATATTCTAGCCGCAATAGGCACGTCCCTATTGGAGACTGTTGGTGGAATTTTGAAAATGGTTTTTAAAAAAATATTAGTTTTCTTGGAAATTTAGAATTAACTTTGAATTTGAATCTTGAGATCGAACGTCCTTTTAGAAAAATTATAAACCACTTCGAGGAGTGGATATAAAGTTTCAACATAGGGTTCAAATCCAAATTATAAATCTTACTTTGAATATCATAACAGATTCGAGATAGGACCCATATGGCCTCGAAAGGTCAAAATGGAGTTCGATCTAATTTCTAACTATGATTTCTAAGTAGGCTATCATCAATTCATGCCCAGAATTTTATTAGCAAGTGATATATCTCCCCTAAGGGAGAAGATACCACTTTTGGTGAGTATTCGGGCATGACGATAACGATCATCGTTGGTTAATTTTCTAAAGAATGCTAATTTAAACTTTATATATTTCTTTGGGAAACTGAGAAATAAATTTAGATTTTAATTCTAGAGTCTAACAGGCCATTAGTGACATATACCCTCGAAAGGCGGAGTAAAAATCTCCTAATGGTTCGGATCCAATTATAAATCTCTCTTATCTATTGTAGTTTGGTTTAAGGGAAACCACATAGACCCCAAAAGGGTCAAAAGAAGTTTAACCTAAAATCACCCCACGATAATTAGGAGATGAGATCATTAATTTCATTTTTTTTAAATTGATGTTAACACATAATAAACCCTTTCGAAGAAAGAGGATATCATATGTTAACAATTACATATTATGATAATAATGATCTTTATGAAATATATTTCCCAAAATAAATATTAAGTGAGTTTTGAAAATTAATTTTGAAAATCAATGCGTGTGTGGTTCTAAATTTCCTATGAGTGCGAGCCCTCGTAGTTAATACATCATAGGGAGACGGAGTCTCGTACGAAACTCTCGATTAAAATAGTGACGAAATTGTTAAAATTTTTTTAGGAGTGATACAAAAAGAGGAGGTGAATTTAGAATCTCAAAAGGGATTGGAGCAAGAGATGATATTATTAACTAATCAAGGAGAAAAGTAGGAGACACTTTAAGATTCGAATCATCCAGAAGTGTCCCAACTTAATATAAATGTTGGCTTTACATTTTAGAACGAAATGAGATTTAATTAAAGTTGAGCATTTTACTAGAAATTTGGGATTCTTTTCTCTAAGGTTGGGGTCTTATAATCAGAGATCTGCCCTGGATCCTAATTTAGATCCACAGTCACCGAACCAACTAATGCAGTGTAAAATTTAGACTTACCCCGACCTAGATTGAGAAGCCAACTAACCCACCAATCAATTTAAAATACATGAGTTTGGTCTTTTATGAAAAACTGGTAGGAACATTTTCTTTAAGGTTTTGGAGAGCTGGGGCTGATTTCAAGAGATTTTTCTAATTGGCCCCTTTGACTTATGTTGGGTACAAAATGCTAAGGCCTAATACAATTAAAATTTTGACTCTTTAAATGTGTTTCTAATGCAATGCATGCTAGTTGACAACTTCAAATCAAATATGCTTGAAATTTAAAAATAGGCTTACAAAAAAATTTTTAGAAGACGGACTCCCCAGGTCCAGCACCTCATCCTTATGTGAGAAATATTTTTTAACTCTACTACTTTTACTACTTTTAAATATTTAAATTTAAAAATACTTTTGTTTCTCACATGATTCCGCTTTATTTATATTTAATGTTTCTTTCAGTTAATTTTACATAGTTGGATATTATCCCGCCCGCGAGGAGCAGACTAATATCCTTCTATTGTTTTAAGAGAAAAAACATAATCATTCTTCTAATCTGGTGAAGCATAGGGAATACACAAATTATCCTGAGGAATGATCGCATATTATCTATGTCTAATGAATTATGGGTTTATTCTCATTATCAAATATAGAAGATATTTAACGTGTCGTAAGAGCAGATCAATTATCTATCTATCTTTTGATTATAGAAATAAATTAAATATAGATAAAGCACTGATCTACGTCTATAGATCTTTCCCCCACCTCAGAAAGTAAACTAAGATGGGGTTTAGATTATTCTGGGATCTAGACTCCCTATAGGGGCAAGCCCCTATAGTTAATTACATCTCCTAAGATAATACTCTCGATTTAAATGAAGACTAATAGATTCCAAAATTATATACAAATTTAATTAGATATTGGGCATAATTAAATTTTCACGATCAGACTTTAGATTATAAACTCTACACTGAATTTAGAAGAAATAGAATTGATTAGAAAGAAGAAGTGCAGAGAGAAGTGTATACGATCTGGACTTACCACCTGCCTAGAGTGGGCTACCAGCTAACAGTCATAATCACAACAATGCCGATGATGCAAGATTTTAAGATAGCTCTATCCTAGAAATCAAGGAATTACTAAAGAGTCTAAATAAATGCAATAGAATATGCTTACAAAAACAAAAAAAATCTACCGTATGTGAATGATGCATGAAACAATTATATATAAAGAGTTGTTTATTAATATAAAATTTACATAGTACATCCCAGGGTCTGCAGGAAAGTAAGGGTGGCTAGGCTTCATCGACAACAAATTGGATCTAAGTCTATGAAAAAGTAGAATTAAATACAACTGCTTAGAGTCTTCGGCCTCCAGGTCTTCTATGGAATTCCAAAAAGGAACATCCCTTGAGGAAGAATATTTCTTTTTGGAGCCCCATTTGTATATGTATAAGCAGTTATTTTTAATTCTTTTACAGACTGACGACGCTTTACAGACTCAATCATAATACAACAATTCTAAGAAAATAAAATATACATTTCTCATTTATAAGTACATCAGACCCAAGAACATCTATTTTGTAATAATATAAAAGACAAAGTAAAACAGTTATATAATGATGCATATTATGAGTGTGTTGTGTCAGTTATAAATACAGGAAGTAAAGACAGAAAGTAAAGTACACGATCCTCACTTTGTTCACTCCGCGCTTTGGTATACAGATAAAAAAGTAGATATGTTGCTATGCAATACAGAAAAGTAAGCAATCACACATAGGTGCCCTCTAGGCAAGACACCGCAAAACAACCACAACAAACCACCGCCAAACCTAGGCTAAAGTGGTAGTCCTAGCAGCATCAGTGTGTGAAAGAGGTCGTGTAGCTGGATGGGTCCTAATAGGTTTATTGTTTGAATGCGTAATTATTAGAGTTTATTATTAGAGGCAAAGGAAATTAGTTAAAGTTCAAGTAAAGGTATTTGAATTATTAGAAATTATTCCAATTTTAAAATGTTAAAGTTATTTAATTTAGTATAAAGAACTTATAGATTAATAATTCCCTAAGTGCGGGAAACATCATTTATAAATCTAGGACTTTCATAATAATACCCGTCTTAGCAGAAGATAGGTTCATTTTGAAAGTCCCCAAAATTTTATTAGAGAGAGAGAAAGGGACCTTTGAAAGCAATACCACATGCCCTCCCGAAGGAATCTAGCACGACGTATAAGGTCGGTAATTATTATAGTTGTTTGAAGATCTCCAAATCACAAATGCATTAGTGCCCTCCTAAAAGGAATCGTGCACAACACATAGGAAACTTTTGGTTATTTAATATATTAAAGGTCTTTGGAAATCAAAAGCCTAAAACCCTCCAAAAGGAATCAAACTTTAGGCATAAAAGACCTTAATTTATTAATCTGAATTAATATCAAATTGATCGATTAATATGAATCTTAACCAATCAAATTATCAAACTAATTTAGTTTTGACCTTGTACAACAGTAGAGGTGTCACTAGTGACTGAGCAGGTGGAGCTCTACGAGCCTCCGAGGTACATAGTACTCGGCATCATCGTACAATAGAGATCTCATGCACGAAAAGGGCTGGGTATCTCCAGGAATGGTATACTCAATATCATTCCTCAGAAACTTCATACATTCGTGCAAGGTAGAGGACACCATTCCAATACCATGGATCCAAGGCCTTCCTAAGAGAGCCTTGTATGAAGTGTCAGCCTCAATACATGAAACTTTACCTCAGTTAGAAAATTCCCAAACTCAGAGGTAGGGTGATAGAACCTAGAGCTCGCTGGCCTGGTCATTGAAGCCTTTCAACATAATTTTGTCGGAAGTGAGCTTCAAATGACCTAGGAGAGGCTCTTCAAAGTTTTATGTGTTAGGATGTTTACTGAAGCTCCTTGGTCTATAAGGACTCTGTTTAACTCATAACCATTGACTTCAGCAGTGACCACACATGGACGATTGTGCTTAGTAGTCCCTAAAGAAGATAATGACTAGAAAAGGTGCTTTTTGTACTAACAGCTCCCGTCGCTGCTTCCTGATCCCTAGCTGCAGCTAACGCCAGATCTCCACAACAGTAACAACATCCCAAGATCCTCTATCTGACCCTCCAATCTCCCTCCTCAGGTCACCGAAGCCACAAACAGAACCTGACCTCCTGAAGCCTGATCTTCATAAATCCCGTCATTCTCCACCTGCATCCGAACCTTCAGACGGCCGAATCCCTAACCCTGTCGATCCCTTGCTTGTGTCAACTTCTCACGCAAGCCGAGAGAGAGGAGAAATTATTAGGTACGGAGTGCGGAGCGGACACAGGGTACCAAGCGGTATCTAGTGGTATCGAGTGTGGTCCGAATGGTACCGAGCGCGGTCCTAATAATTTCTCGAGAGAGAGAGGCCCGACGCCCTAGGTCCCTAACCTCCTCCGACGACGCTCCCTTCTCTGTCCAATCAGAAGCCACGATAGCCATCTCTCTTCCTTATGCGCGCTTCTTCGGCCAAAAACAGTAAATCCGCCGAACCCTAGGGATTTAGGCCAATAAGAGGAGAACAGAGAAGAGCTAATTTAGCTCTATGTTAGATTTATTAGTCATTCCCTAATCCTTCACAAATCATGCTCTAATCTTACTCAAATATTTTTTAAGTTTTATTTAATTAACTTAATTATAATTGATTATATTTAATTATGATAAATTAAAATTAGTTATAATTATTTAATTACTTTAATTTTAAATTAAAATTAATTAATTGTAAATTAAATATAATTAATTTTAATTAGGTTTTAATTAATTATGATTTAAATATATTTTATTTATAATTAATTTTAAATTAAATCTAATTAATTATACATTAAATATAATTAATTATGATTAATTTTTAAATAATCTTAAGTTAAATATAATTAGTTATAGATTAAATATAACTAATTATAGTTAATTTATAATTAATTATAAATTAAGTGTGTGCACCTTGATATGCATGCCTACTCCAACGACGTTCCCACGCCAAGTTATAACCTCCTAAACTTTGAAAACTTATTCTTGGTACTTGCAATGCTGCGAACGACTATACATGCATGTTTTTCTTAGCACGGTAGGAGGGAATTCATTACGGTGCTAGCAGCGAGACGAGTAATCCCCCTAAAGCCCAATTTTTTATGTTTGCAGTGCATCGAGGGACCTATGCACGCTTTTCTTATTGTGGTGGGAGGTAACTCGGTGCGGTGCCTTTGGCAAGGCGGGCAATCCCTGTGCGTGTTTTTCTTAACACAGCGGAAAAATATATAAGTTCCCATTCACAGTGAAAAACTATTTTTTTTTTCAAACATGTACTTTTGAAGACCCATGCATGCATTTCTTGGTGTGGTGGATAACAAAGATTATAAACGCAGTGTCCCATGACACTGACCATGCACGTCTTTCCTTATGTGGCGGGCAGGATAAGACTCCTATAGTCTCCCCTAAATAGGGGAGACGTCAGGAGGCTGTCAAAATTTAGAGCAAATGCAAGACCTAATTTAAACTAAGTGCAGGGGACTTAGACTCAAATAAATAATAAAGAGACTTGTTTTGGACTTAAATGAACTCGATTCTAAATAAATGTGAACATGAATCATGACTTGAACAATTTGAACAAAAATAAGAACTTGTAATTTGAATGAGGACTTGAACTTGATGATTGAACACAATAGACCTAAATAAACTATAATGAACTTGAATTCAAAATAAGCAGAAACTTGTGGGCATTGAACTTGAATAAGAAAACTATAGAGAACTGAACATCATTACATGGAGCTCGAACCTTCTTATATTATAAGGAATTGAACTCAAATGACTTTGACCTTGACTTGAATTTAAGATGTGAATAAAATGAATGATTGATAAGGAACTTCATTTGAAGAATAACACAATATTTTCAAATGGAACGTTGAAAAATTACAAGCTCCAACTTAAATGCAAAGTGGTGAATAAAATACTTAAAAACTCTACTTGCTTATGAGTAGTTGTAGACAACTTGATTGAATTCCATGCCATGATATGTTGCTCTCAAAGGAAATGCATGATTTTCTTGCAAACAACAATCAATAAAGAGATATAAACTGGTTGCAATAAATGCGCACGAACATCCCAATAATCATTGCAAACCATAAACAAGTGATACTATTCAATAAGTGACACTTATATCAATATTACAAGAACATACATTAAGCAACAAATTAGTTCCATGAACATTAAAAGGAAACATACAATGAGCACAGTAGGCTGTTGATAAATGTATGTGAAAAAACTAGCAATGACTGTAGTCAACCTGACAGTCAACAACAACCTGCAAATAAATGCATCAACCTCTTGTAGATTATTGAGATTTATGTGCAATGAGTTCAATTAATCACTAGCAAACACATATGAGGGAAATGTAGTGAACACAACTCACCTATGGATCAATCATACAAACAAATGCATTAGTCTCCTACAAGCAAAAAAGTTTGATAGGCGACATGTTGTGAATTCAAACATACTCACAACTAGCAATGATAAATATATTGCAAGCAAATAGGTACACAAAAGATGGCAAGTACAATCATAAAACCTGAATGGGCCCGATGAGTGTGTTATGGATACACACATAACGCTTAAGGATGATGCGCAGGTCAATAAATGAACATAGTTCGAGCCCGATCCTTCTATATGTATAGATAGGAGTTGACATGACTCAAATTATCAAATAAATATACGATCAAGGTGTCGACCAGAATATCTATTTTATACATTCATATTAGGCCTTCAAGGCCTATGAAATGAGAAATTCTTTAATAAAATCATACAACTGATAAACCTGATTCCCTATTGGCAAGTTGATAGGGTCGACAAGATTTAGTCAAAGAAAATGCTTGTATACCCTGATCATGGCCGTGTCGAATATTTATCTCAACCAGAGGGGTTAACTCTAACCATTTCAAAAGCCTCCAAATTCTCACAAAATGTAAACTATTTTCAAATGACCCCAGTTACCCCGATGATGGTCGTGTTGAACAAAAAATCTCAAATGGAGAGGTTAATTTTAAATATATTCAAATGTCACCTCCAAAACCAATTCAAAATCCAAAACTCCAAAAAAGTCAAATTTTAAATATTTGAAATTGAGATCCAACCATCAAACACTTAAAGTGTAATTCATCCAACCACCATAATAGTTTGTCGAGGTTGACTACTTGAAAATTACTTCATCTTAAAAAGAGCTAATGTCTAATCCAGAATATCACTTGGATTCATTCTCAAAATAATCTCCTACCAGTAAGAATGTGGTATACATCCTCTGACCAGTGATTTTGCTGTCAAATAGAACTGCAAGATAAATAATTATGACCCAGGGCCCTCTGAATAATGTGGTTATGCCTCTAAATGACACCATGAGATGAAGGTTATGGTCGAAGCCAAGACATTCCATAATGACATCAAATCCTTGAGATATGAATCAATAGGATATAATTGATAGGGCACTGAGCCCTTTGTTAGCTAAGGTGGATTCAAATTTATCCCCTTGCTTAAACATTCACCCTAGATCTATAAGGTACCCTTGGATGAATCAACCCATGGCTGCCAACAAGGATCCTTCTAACCGGTTGGGTCGACTATCTCCTCTAACTAAGTAGACTAGGGACCATGATGGTCGGGGATGACAACACTATGAGATCTTGATCGGGTCCATAATCCATTCCCTCACCATATGTTTTAACTGCAAGGTGGTGAAATTTCAATTTTAAATAATAAATTTCCATCACCCTTCAAATTCCAAATGTCCATTCTTGCTATTATATGCCAGATAACATGTATTCCAAAAATGTATTTTATCGATGAATAGCCATAATTGAACATTCTCTCTGGTTATCAGGAGGGCTAATTAACTATAGGGGCTTGAACCTATAGGAAACCAGAACTCAGATTATTAAGTCCTTGCAAAATGAGGGAAAAATCTCTGGGTAGTGTCTTATCTAGAAACCCATCTGCCTTAAAAATTTACCTCTAAGCTAAATCTGTTAAAACTCCCCCTGAAGAAAAGTAATGGTGAGGAAGCTCGGGGCCAAATTTTTGGAGCCCACAATTTCTTTCTAAACAAAGAGAACCCGACAGATTTCAAAGAATAGAGGCTTGCATTTAATGCACTCATGTGGACTTTAAATATAATGAGTTTAATGCAATTCAAAATATTAGGCAAGATAATTAATTTTTTAAGAAAAATTTTTATATACATAGTATGAAATAAATATGCTTGAATTGATGTTATAATAATAATAATAATAAAGACCAACCCCTTAAGAAAAGGATTGCTGACCATATTAATTATCACTTTATGAAAAGTATATCTCTTGGACATATGCCATATGTCACCCCATCTTGTATATAAATAAATGCCTAAGGAGCCTTCTGTTAAATCTACATCTCTTTGATTCCCTATATTTCATTGTTGATAGGTTTTATATACTCACTTTTAGCTCACAATGGAGATAGGTAGTATAGTCGAGTACTTAAGGGATAAGAGCATCTTTATCACTGGTGCCACTGGTTTTCTAGCAAAGAGTATTCTCTCACGAACCATTTCACTTATTAATAAGAATTAAACCACATAATATTTTGTTTTAGGCTTCATTTGGGACAGCTTTCTTCTTGCTTTTTAGTACAAAATTTTAAATTTTTGTACTAAAAAGTTTCTTTAAGAAGCTGTAAGAAAATTGGTCCAAACGAAGCCTTAGTCTCACTTACAAAAGTTGAAAGATATAGTTCTAATGCATGTTGTTGTTTGTTGCTTGGTTTGAAGTCTTTGTGGAGAAGGTTCTTAGAGTTCAACCTAATGTGAAGAAACTCTTCCTTCTTGTGAGAGCTGGGGATGCCAAGTTGGCTACAGAGCGCATGCAAAATGAGGTATAACTATCTTTTTAATATTTATCATCATTGATCATATTGAGCCGTTAGACATAACTTTGACTCGAGTTCAAATGGGTTGATCAAGTCCAGAATAAAAAATTTTGACTTTGCGCTAGCAAGGCCTGGGTTTATGAAACTTGGTCAATTCTAATTCAAATTTTCACAGATTCAAGCCAAACCTATTATTGTTATAAAATATTTATAGAGAGAGAGTGTGTGTTGTTTAGAGTGATTACTTAACAAATTTCAAAATTTGAACATAAATTTTAGCTCTACATGTGACTTGTTATCAAGGTTTATTCTTTATGGAAATATTATTTATGAAATATACTATTAACTTATTATTATTAATTATATTTTTTGCTCCATAGCACTACTAATAAATATAATATTACAATATGAATGGATAATCACTTCCTTAATCAGGTGTTTGCAAAGGAGCTTTTTGATGTTCTTAAAGAGAAACATGGGAAGGACTTTGATTCATTTATATCCAAGACGGTTTATTCAGTTGCAGGAGATATTATTTATGAAAATTTAGGGATTGAGGATTGTAATCTTAGAGAAATGTTATGGGAGGAGATTGACATTGTTGTTAATGTGGCTGCAACTACCAACTTTTATGAGAGGTAATAAGAAAATTTAATAATTTAAATATCGTGGAGAGAGTTTGAGGTTAATTAATCTATATTACATAAAACTTTTATTATTATTTCATTTATTTTTATTTGTGTATGTCTTTTCTAGATATGATGTTTCTTTGAATATCAATACCTTGGGAGCCAAGCATGTATTGGAGTTTGCAAAGCAATGCACAAAAGTCAAGATGCTTCTCCATGTATCAACAGGTTAATTAATGCTAACCAAAAATATATTATCTTTTGATATAAATTATGATGAATTATTAAAATTAATTTGTGAATAGATAAACACATGAAATTTTCATGATTACTTGTTTTATAACTTTATATTAAATGACATTTGTAAGTCTCGCTAATATTTAATTTGTCATCACCCTTATTATGATTATGTTTGTGTTGATCAGCTTATGTTGCCGGTGTAAAGGAAGGAATAATATTAGAGAAGCCATTTCACTTCGGTGAAGCACTGAATAAGGATTTGTATTTAGACATCGAAGGAGAGCTAAGGCTTGTTGAAGATCGAAAGAAAGAGCTCCGTGAGCAAAATTCAACAATAGAAGCTGAAAAAATTGCTATGAAGGAATTGGGAATTCAAAGGTTTGACATCCCTTTAGGTTGACATAGGCTATATATAGAATTTAATGACTTTTGTCAATTTGATAAAATATTTTGAGAATGATTGTTTCTCTAACATTTTCTTGTCATTTAATAAAATGTTCTTAGTAAATATCACTTGTTTGAATTGATGGCATGTTATAGTTATACTTTCTTAAATGATATTTTCCACTTAATTGTTGCCATATATGGTAAAGCTATTTGTGAAAAAAAAAAATCATAATTATCATTTTTATATATTTAAAGTTTAATATAATATTTAGTTAGTACTAAATAAAAAATATTGCATTTGATAGATAGTATTATTCTTTGAATAATAATGTTATATAGATGAATTTTTTATTCTTAAAACAGAAGCCATACAACCTCTTTGATATAATATTTTGTTATGAATTTTGCCATGTCATTATAAGCTATTCAAATTAGTTGTTTGTTATTTTCTTACAGGACTATGCTATCTTAAGCTAGTAAGTTGTTTTATTTGTTCTTGTAGGGCTAGAATGTATGGCTGGCCAAACACCTATGTATTTACAAAGGCCATGGGAGAAATGCTTCTTGGTCATTTAAGAGGAGACATGCCACTAGTTATTATGCGCCCGACAATTATAACAAGTGTCTACAAAGACTCATTACCAGGTTGGATAGAAGGAGCTCGGTAAGCCCATATATACATTCCCATGTTTATATTTATTATTACATTTTAACATTTTCTTTTTGATCTAAGTCAACATTCACTTGATGTTGTAGGACAATTGATAGTATAATACTTGGTTATGCAAAGGGGGACATTTCATGCATTTTAGGAGATCCAGAAGTTGTTTCTGATTTGGTCAGTGATCTTTATTTGCATTCGATGCAACATATTTAAAAGAAAATAAACATGTTGGTCAGCGATCTTGATTTTATATTATTATACATATTTTTTATATGCTTAATCTTCTTATGCTCATTGTACAACCATATAATTATTTCATGTCAACTCAAAAATTTTAATCAAGATGCATGCATAAGCATATATAACAAAGAATAATCAAAAGAAATATCATGTTAATTCATTATATGTATATAAATAATATTGGCAGACAAATTTACACATCTACAACATATTATAATGTTGAGATAAAATTAAATCTATAATTTATATTTATTCAAGCATTCTAACTTTGATAGATTCCTGGAGACATGGTGGTGAATGCCATGATTTCAGCAATAACTGCTCATTCAAATCAACATTCAGAATTCATATATCAAGTAAGTTCATCTTTAAGAAACTTGGTGAAATATTCCACAATAGAAAAATGTGTCTACCAATATTTCGTGAAGAACCCTCAGACTCGTAGTGATGGCAAGGAAATCAAGGCAAACAAATTTCACTTCATTAGAACAATGCCAATTTTTCATAGATACATGCTTCTTCACTATCGCCTACCTCTTGAGGTAAACTCTATTTCCTTTTTAGATATTTTTTACTTTTTTTATAATGGATATAAGTATGCAATGCTTGACATGTGATTTTAACATGAGCTTATTATTCAAGGGAGTATGGTTAACATACAATATTCTTTGGTGTTGTGGCTTCATGTTTAGGGCTTGCGCTTGATGAATTTATTTCTTTTTGGATTATTTACTCAACAATTCAACACATATTGGAAGAAATATAAGTTTGTGATCCACCTTGCTGATATCTATGCACCATATACATTCTTTAAAGGAAGGTAAGCTCAAGTTTATGACTTATGAGTAATAAATAATTCTATTCTTTATATTTGAGATATGAACAATATTCTTATTCAATATTGTGATTGATTGCAGCTTTGATGATGCTAACTTAGAAAGGTTGAGAAAGGCAATGATGAATAATGTTGAGATGAAGTTGTTTGATTTTGATCCCAAACATATTGAATGGGATGATTACTTGATTAACATTCACATTCCAGGTGTAATCAAGTATTTGCTTAAGTAGAATATTGAAAAATGATATTAGGCCGCTTATATAGCCTGTTGGAGAAGAAGCATTAAATGATAGATGTATACTTATGATTGCAATATTTGTTGAGCACACCTAGCTATTCTTCTTAAATTCATACTAATCACAATTGTATCTCCATCAAGTACAGTGGTTCATTTATTATGAAATGTATTTGTGGAATACAAGTAAATAAATATGTTTTTTTTTTTGGATAAAAGCCACAAAGGGGCCTACGCGTTAATATAAATAAAGGGTTACAAGTCCTTAAGGGGACCTTGAGCGACTAATGCTCAAAGAGTTACATTCAAAGCAAAAAAAAAAAATCTAAAAGCTTAAGATCCCTGCTAAATTATAAAATAAAGTGGAGAGAAAAAGTTATTGATAGCAAAAAGCTACCAATGAAGAAGGAGCAACAACTGAAACCATCCAATAAGCACAACAACTATGACATAATTGAACCATTGGACCAACATAGCTGACCAAAATCAAAAGACATGTAAGGAAAAAACAAACGTCCATTAAAAATCAGATTAGCACCTCAACGAAACAAAGTAAAACACATCACAAAGCAAGATCAAAATAACCAGCTGAACAAAACAAACAAAGAAACACCAACCAAACAAGGAAATACCAACAAACAACCAGCTGACCCGCATAGTACATGACCCCAATCAATAGACCAAAAGAAACAACACAACCAGGCAAACAACCCAAGAAAACCCAAAAATCACCAAAAGAGAAGACACCCATCACTTGGACAAGACTAGTAAAAAATAAAACAACACAACACCAATGACACCACCAAAAGGAACTAACCAATACAAGAACAAGAATGAACCTTAGAATGAGTAGCTCTACGAACTAAAAATTTGAAACTTTTATTTTTATTTTTCTTACATTTCTCTCCAAAAACTATATAGAAACATTTAAATGATTATGCTCCACCAAAAAATTAGAGATATCATCATTAGTCCCCCCAACACCCAAGTGATCACCCAATTGAGTATAAATCCAATCAGTATAATCAATAGGATCAACCGAATGTAAATTCACATTTTGCTTCCCACCACCCAAATCAATTACCACATCATCAGAGATAGGGGAAACTAGTAAATTAATCATAAGTATTAATATGTCACAAAAAATGGCCTTGATCGTGCATGAATCTCAAGGTGTATTCAAATTGGAAACTTTCAAAATTAAATTTGGGATCATTTGAATTCCAATTTCAGCAAACTTATAGTCAAGCTAAATGTCTTAAAGATACATACCTAGTAACACCAAAATTTGCCCGACCCGAGCACAAATGGGTCCAAATCGGGGGCCCGAACCATATTTAGAAGGTTCAAATAATTATTTAGGATTACAAAATGATATTCAAATATGGCATACCTATAGTCAAATTAAGCGGCTCAACGAGACTAATCCAAAAAGCCCAAGATCGATGAATTCTGACATCGTTGAGCTACTTAAATAGTAGAGAAACTATATGATCCGGAAAACAAGTGTTAACCACCGTAATGAGTTATTTTCCTATAGTGAGACATCCGATGGAGCACTCCGAACCTACCCTGAAACTTCTCTATAGTTATGGGTGTGCCACTCTTGAAAATCTATAAAAACACCCCCACTCACTACATGATGGGGACCTTTGGTTAGAAATTAGAGAGAGCTCAAAGCCTTCAAGAGCTCCAGCCCCAGCGCCGTCGAACCCCCATCGATTGTCATTAGACCGCTACTCTCCCGTCGATCACCATCAAACTTCCACATGGCGACCATCAGACTTCAGCTCGACCATCGTCGGGCCACCACCCGTCCGGCTACTATCGTTGGACTTCTACCGAGTAGTCAACTGCAACACGAATTCCACCCGGCAGCAGAGCGTCGCTGGACTTTATCCCAACCATCGGCTGCCGCCACAATCAGCCCGACCATTGTCAAACCACACCCAGTCCCCGACCTTCGGCGAATTTCCACCCAGCAGTCGATAGTTGCTAGACTTTATCAAGACCTTTGTCGAACCACTGCCTGACCGTTAATTGCAGCCAGACTTTATCATCGGACCACCACTCGGCCGCTGACTTCCATCAAACGTGCACTCAGCCACCGACTGTTGCCAAAATTTAGCCCGACCTTCGTTGGACCATCGCTCGATCTCCTATCTCTACTGGACTTTAGCCCTACCATTGTTAGAATACCGCCTGTTGCCGATCGTAGCTGGACTTCTACCTAGCCACCGACCATCGCCGGACTTCCACCTGGCTGTTGATCGCCATCGAACTTCATCCCGACTGCCGACCGCCCACCGCCTAGTCGCCGACCACCGCCATACCACCGCCTGTCAACCGACCACCGTCGGATTTCAACCTGACCTTTATCAGATCACTGTCAGACTGCCAACCGCTTTTGGACTTCCACCTAACAGTCGAGCGTCAGCGGACTTCCGCCTGACCTTCGTCAGATCATTCCCCATCAGCAGAACATCTACCTGGATGCCATTGTATATCCACCAGATCATCGCCAGACCATTTCCTAACTCTCCAAACTACTATAATTTGACCACATCTAAGTTAAGGGATAGATCAACCTTTGTAATTCACTCAAATATAGTGTAACCTTTTTACCTGGGCGAGGCCCCATAGTTTTTTCCTCATCGAGCTTTCCACATAAAAAAGATTGAGTATTTTACTTCTCTCTCTCTCTTTCTCTCTCTGTGTTTGTGTGTTGGATATCCATGCATCACTAAGATAAAAAGTTTACTCACTCTTCCATCATGAATATTCTAGCCTGCAATAGGCACGTCCCTATTGGAGACTGTTGGTGGAATTTTGAAAATGGGTTTTTAAAAAATATTAGTTTTCTTTGGAAATTTAGAATTAACTTTGAATTTGAATCTTGAGATCGAACGTCCTTTTAGAAAAATTATAAACCACTTCGAGGAGTGGATATAAAGTTTCAACATAGGGTTCAAATCCAAAATTATAAATCTTACTTTGAATATCATAACTAGATTCGAGATAGGACCTCATATGGCCTCGAAAGGTCAAAATGGAGTTCGATCTAATTTCTAACTATGATATTCTAAGTAGGCTATCATCAATTTCATGCCCAGAATTTTATTAGCAAGTGATATATCTCCCCTAAGGGAGAAGATACCACTATTTGGTGAGTATTCGGGCATGACGATAACGATCATCGTTGGTTAAATTTTTCTAAAGAATGCTAATTTAAACTTTATATATTTCTTTTGGGAAACTGAGAAATAAATTTAGATTTTAATTCTAGAGTCTAACAGGCCATTAGTGATCATATACCGCCTCGAAAGGCGGAGTTAAAATCTCCTAATGGGTTCGGATCCAAAATTATAAATCTTCTCTTATCTATTGTAGTTTGGTTTAAAGGGAAACCACATATGACCCCAAAAGGGTCAAAATGAAGTTTAACCTAAAATCAACCCACGATAATTAGGAGATGAAGATCGTTAATTTCATTTTTTTTAAATTGATGTTAACACATAATAAACCCTTTTCGAAGAAAGAGGATATCATATGTTAACAATTACATTATTATGATAATAATGATCTTTATGAAATATATTTCCCAAAATAAATATTAAGTGAGTTTTGAAAATTAATTTTGAAAATCAATGCGTGTGTGGTTCTAAATTTCCTATGAGTGCGAGCCCTCGTAGTTAATTACATCATAGGGAGACGGAGTCTCGTACGAAAACTCTCGATTAAAATAGTGACGAAATTTTGTTAAAAATTTTTTAGGAGTGATATCAAAAAGAGGAGGTGAATTTTAGAATCTCAAAAGGGATTGGAGCAAGATTGAGTAGTTATTAACATAATCAAGGAAAGAAAGTAGGAGACACTTTAAGATTCAGGAATCATCCAGAAGTGTCCCAACTTAATATAAATGTTGGGCTTTACATTTTAGAACGAAATGAGATTTAATTAAAGTTGAGCATTTTACTAGAAATTTGGGATTCTATTCTCTAAGGTTGGGGTCTTATAATCAGAGATCTGCCCTGGATCCTAAATTAGATCCACAGTCATCCGAACCTAACTAATGCAGTGTAAAATTTGGACTTACCCCGACCTAGATTGAGGAGCCAACTAACCACCTAATCAATTTAAAATACATGAGTTTGGTCTTTTTATGAAAGACTGGTAGGAACATTTTCTTTAAGGTTTTGGAGAGCTGGGGCTGATTTCAAGAGATTTTTCTAATTGGCCCCTTTGACTTATGTTGGGTACAAAATGCTAAGGACTAATACAATTAAAATTTTGACTCTTTTAAATGTGTTTCTAATGCAATGCATGCTAGTTGACAACTTCAAATCAAATATGCTTGAAATTTAAAAATAGGCTTACAAAAAAATTTTTTAGAAGACTGGACTTCCCCAGGTCCAGCACCTCATCCTTATGTGAGAAATATTTTTTAACTCTACTACTTTTACTACTTTTAAATATTTAAATTTAAAAATACTTTTGTTTCTCACATGATTCACTTTATTTATATTTAAATGTTTCTTTCAGTTAAATTTACATAGTTGGATATTATACCGCCCCGATGAGCAGACTAATATCCTTCTATTGATTTTAGAGAAAAAAACTACAATTCATTCTTCTAATCTGGTGCAGCATAGGGAATACAAAAATTATCCTGAGGAATGATTCGCATATTATCCTATGTCTAATGAATTATGGGTTTATTCTCATTATCAAATATAGAAGATATTTAACGTGTCTGTAAGAGCAGATCAATTATCTATCTATCTTTTGATTATAGAAATAAATTTTAAATTATAGATAAAGCACTAATCTACGTTCATAGATCTTTCCCCCACCTCAGAAAGGAAACTAAGATGGGGTTTAGATTATTCTGGGATCTAGACTCCCTATAGGGGCAAGCCCCTATAGTTAATTACAT
Organism: Dendrobium nobile; assembly: GCA_022539455.1. Lineage (NCBI taxonomy): Eukaryota > Viridiplantae > Streptophyta > Magnoliopsida > Asparagales > Orchidaceae > Dendrobium > Dendrobium nobile. Next base: position 49,829,180 of record CM039718.1, on the reverse strand, counting down.
CTCCTAAGATAATACTCTCGATTTAAATGAAGACTAATAGATTCCAAAATTATATACAAATTTAATTAGATATTTGGGCATAATTTAAATTTTCACGATCAGACTTTAGATTATAAACTCTAACACTGAATTTAGAAGAAATAGAATTGATTAGAAAGAAGAATGTGCAGAGAGAAGTGTATACGATCTGGACTTACCACCTGCCTAGAGTGGGCTACCAGCTAACTGTCATAATCACAACAATTTGCCGATGATGCAAGATTTTAAGATAGCTCTATCCTAGAAATCAAGGAATTACTAAAGAGTCTAAAATAAATGCAATAGAATATGCTTACAAAAACAAAAAAAATCTACTCGTATGTGAATGATGCATGAAACAATTATATATAAAAGAGTTGATTTTATTAATATAAAATTTACATAGTACATCCCAGGGTCTGCAGGAAAGTAAGGGTGGCTAGGCTTCATCGACAACAAATTTGGATTCTAAGTCTATGAAAAAGTAGAATTAAATACAACTGCTTAGAGTCTTCGGGCTCCAGGTCTTCTATGGAATTCCAAAAAGGAACATCCTCTTGAGGAAGAATATTTCTTTTTGGAGCCCCATTTGTATATGTATAAGCAGTTGTTTTTAATTCTTTTACAGACTGACGACGCTTTACAGACTCAATCTATATACAACAATTCTAAGAAAATAAAACATTACATTTCTCATTTATAAGTACATCAGATCCCTAAGAACATTCTATTTTGTAGTAATATAAAAGACAAAGTAAAACAGTTATATAATGATGCATATTATGAGTGTGTTGTGTACAGTTATAAATACAGGAAAGTAAAAACAGAAAGTACAGTACACGATCCTCACTTTGTTCACTCCGCGCTTTGGTATACAGATAAAAAAGTAGATATGTATGCTTATGCAATACAGAAAAGTAAGCAATCACACATAGGTGCCCTCTAGGCACCCGCAAACAAACCACAACAAACCACCGGCCTAACCTAGGCTAAAGTTGGTAGTCCTAGCAAGCATCTAAGTGTGTGAAAGAGGTCGTGTAGCTTGGATGGGTCCTAATAGGTTTATTGTTTGAATTGCGTATATTATTAGAGTTTATTTATTAGAGGCCAAAGGAAATTAGTTAAAGTTCAAGTAAAGTGTATTTGAATTATTAGAAATTATTCCAATTTTAAAATGTTAAAGTTATTTAATTTAGTTATAAAGAACTTATAGATTAATAATTCCCTAAGTGCGGGAAATCATCATTTTATAAATCCTAGGACTTTCATAATAAATACCCGTCTTAGACAGAAGATAGGTATTCATTTTGAAAGTCCCCAAAATTTTATTAGAGAGAGAGAAAGGGACCTTATGAAAGCAATACCACATGCCCTCCCGAAGGAATCTAGCACGACGTATAAGGTCGGTATATTATTATAGTTGTTTGAAGATCTCCAAATCCAAATGCATTAGTGCCCTCCTAAAAGGAATCGTGCACAACAGATAGGAAATCTTTTGGTTATTTAAATATATTAAAGGTCTTTGGAAATCAAAATGCCTAAAACCCTCCAAAAGGAATCAAACTTTTAGGCATAAAAGACCTTAATTTATTTAATCTGAATTAATTATCAAATTTGATCGATTAATATGAATCTTAACCAATCAAATTATCAAACTAATTTAGTTTGTGACCTTGTACAACAGTAGAGGGTGTCACTAGTGACTGAGCAGGTGGAGCTCTACGAGCCTTCCGAGGTACATAGTACTCGGCATCATCGTACATAGAGATCTCATGCACGAAAAAGGGCTGGGTATCTCCAGGAATGGTATACTCAATATCATTCCTCAGAAACTTCATACATTCGTGCAAGGTAGAGGACACCATTCCATACTCATGGATCCAAGGCCTTCCTAAGAGAGCCTTGTATGAAGTGTCAGCCTCAATTACATGAAACTTTACCTCAGTTAGAAAATTCCCAAACTTCAGAGGTAGGGTGATAGAACCTAGAGCTCGCTGGCCTTGGTCATTGAAGCCTTTCAACATAATTTTGTCGGAAGTGAGCTTCAAATGACCTAGGAGAGGCTCTTCAAAGTTTTATGTGTTAGGATGTTTACTGAAGCTCCTTGGTCTATAAGGACTCTGTTTAACTCATAACCATTGACTTCAGCAGTGACACACAATGGACGATTGTGCTTAGTAGTCCCTAAAAGAAGATCATGACTAGAAAAGGTGCTGCATGACGTGTTGTACAAATGTCATGCCTCATCAGTGGAGTCGGAAGCAAAGAAGGCTTGATAGGACTCTAGTTCAAGCAAGGCTTTCACTAGTGTCTCTCTCAAGTCAAAAGACAACATCAAAGCGTCATAGACACTAAGCAGAGAAGGAATCTTCCTTAGATGAGCCAACATATTGTAATCAACCTCCAGCTGAGGGCCTTTTCCTTTCTCCTTAGACTGCTCCCGGGAGGAAGGGATAGGGTCATTCTGCTGGGTAATGGTATTCTTATCTTTTGTATTCTTAGCCAACGTAGGTGGAAGGACCTTCCCTGAACGCAGATGAACTTCCTGTATTGAGTCATTCTCAACAAAAGATTCCTCTAGTTCAGTAGTGGTGGCAGGTGTTGGCTCTAAGGAAAGTATTGGGAGTGGGTTCTTGAATTCATCTTCTGAATCCATGTAACATCTACCCTCTGGTATGATAAACATTGGTTCATCTTCATACTCAGACTCTTCACTAGAATTATTCATATTGTAAGAGACATGTAAAGCATGAAAAGACTGAGCGCTAGAAGAAGTAAGAGTAGATGTAGAAGCAGTAGTAAAAATAGTAGAAGAAGAATACCAAAAATAGCCAGAATCACATTCTTCTATTATTTCTTCATCAAATGAAAGGAGAACAAAGTCCTTCAACGTAAGTGCTAGAAGGAACCCTATCTTCCCCTCTGAGGTTACAATATATTTTTCTCTTTCATACTTTTTTTTATTACATAAAATAGAAGAAGAAGAAATATGCTCAGTAGGCACTACAATAGAAAGAGAAGAAGAAGAAGGTACAAGTGCTGGTGTAGTAAATGCAGTGGCAACTATCGACTTGGCCTGGGGTGGCCTCCTCTCAACTGCCTCTGAACTCTGAACTGCACGGTCTATCATCCTCCTGGTCTTCTTGGAGAGTGCTAACTGTCACTCTCCCTCAGAACTATGGGGTAAACTGCCACTACTGCCCTGACTGGGATTGTGGCTGGGACTGGAAATCATCTGAACTGTCTGAGGGCCCTTATCCTTGGGCTGCACCAAGTCACTATCCTGGAGGTGTATCTGTTCTATAGCCATCAACCTCTCAACTTTGTCCTTAAAGACATAGCAGTCCTCTAACATATGCCAAATATGTCTGTGGTAAGGACAATAGAATGGGTGCTGAGTCTGACCCTCTTCCTCCTCTCTATTGTTATTAGGGAATGTCAAAATATTCTTCTTAGTAAGGAATTTAAATATTTTCTTCACACTCTCCCTTTTAAAGGGATATTCCTTACTAAGCTTCTCCTGTAGGTACTGCTGACTCTCGGGAGTCCTACGGGAGGTCCTAGGCTGTACTGCCGGCTAACTAGCTGAGTGTGACTGACTAGCTGAGCATGACTACTATGGAGGTGCTGAACTAACTAAGGGCCTCTTACCCTTATATGGTGGTCCCTAGGTACTGTGTACCTCCCCTCTCATGGGTGGATGTGCCTCTAAAAACTCCTACCACTGAGGTCTGCGTGAAGGCTGACTCTCAACCTTAGGAGGGACTGCATCGGGTATGCTGTCCTGTAGGCTAGTGACCTTGGTCAATAGCTTCTGAAAGGTTCGAATAATGAAACCCTTCAGGTACGGAGCAATGGGACCATCTATGTTCTTTAAAAGGATCTCAACTGCATGCTGCTCCTGTAGCTGTGGCTCACACTGTAAACTGAGGTTCCTCCATCTAACTGTGTAATCTAGCAGTGACTCTAGGACGCTTTCTGGTGACTATTAACTCCCCAACTGTAACCCGGTGCTCTGTGCTGACAAACCTCTGTATGAAAAGCTGCTCCAGCTCTGCAAAAGTCCGGACTAAGTCGTTGGGAAGGTCGGTGTACCAGGCAAATGCCACCCCACCAAGCTGCTAACGAACAACCTCAATATCAACGGATCATTTCCTCCTATGTTGCAACATATGACCCAATACTGAGCCACATGCTGCCTCGGGTTCCCAAACCCGTCAAACACTCTAAACCTAGGAGGGATGAAACCAGGGGGATAGGGCTCATGCTTGTACTCTACCGGGTAAGGACACCCTCTACTAACTGGCTCTCCAGTCTTCCTGGAGGAAATGGCCTGCTCTACCTTCTGGGCAATCAGATCCTGAAGCTGACCTGCTGACAATTGAGCTGGCTGACTCTATATGACTAAAGGTGCTACAGGATCTACTCTATAGACCCTGTCCACTCTCACAGGGTCTAGTGTAGCTGGAGATACTACTGGCTGCTCTGTGGAAGTACTGGTAGCATCTATACCTACCATCTGGGGCTCTTTCTCATCCGAGTGACCTCTATTGGTAACCACACAAATTCGATGCACTAGCAGATCCTCATTGGACTCGTCCACTAGTGTATCATCATCATCTAAAAAGGATCGCCGCATCTTCTCTATATAGGGACTCATAGGAGAGGTGATCCTATGAGTACTAGGGGCTAAGTCTGTCTCAATCTGCACTAGCGATCTGTCTGGGGTAGGTACTGAACCATTATAACAAACCATCGGGACCGCCTCGGACCCAAAAGGAGCCACAACCTCCATCTGATCAATTGCCTCATCTGGCTACTCTGCCTCTGACAACGGCTCTATCTCAACTGCCAGAATTGGGTCGATAGGGGTGTCTACCTGTCGACGCCTTGAAACCCACCTCCTGTGGCAAGGCTCCGTACTAACAACTGGCTGCTCTGGAGCTACCACTACTGAACTAACTTGAGGTCGGGAAGGCTCCTGCTGCTGTCTCCATCCTCGATGATGTGGGCGTCGTCCTACCACAGGAGCAATTGATGGCGGCCTAACTACTGAAATTGCAGGCTGCTGAGGTGTCTACCCCCTCTACCAACTATAAAGTCTCCTAACATTCTATCTCCGTAACTGGAATGTCGCCTGAGAAATCTGTCAGAGTATCTTCTCCCGACTGACAGGCCCCCTACCACGAGCTAGGCGGATGATGTTTTTAATCCTCTGAGTGAGGGCTCGAACACCAGCGTCCCTGGGGACCCTAGCCCGGGGTAAGGTAGTGGCGACAGGAGGGGCCACCGTAATGCGGGCAACGTCCTCCTCGTCTTCATTGTGTGTCAGCGGAGAGAAGCGTCCTCCATTGACTACCTCTATCTCAGGAGCTACTAAAACCTATCGAGTGGGCACAATTACAACTGGTCGTGGTGTCTAATGTCTGGGAGCCACCGTCTTCTGAACTAGCTCCTGGTGAGCTATCACATCAGCCATCTACTTCCTCTTTGCCTCCGACGCAACTAAACGTAACCTTCTATTCCTATTCCTCCGGGCCCTTCTCCCAAGGCCGGAGGTGAAGGTGGATGGAACATCTGAACCCACTGCCTGGGTGGTAGAGGGAACATGGATAACTAGAAGTGTCGGGGTCTGCCCGGCGGTCTCAGTGTGAGAAGAGGGTGAAGGCACCTCGGTCTGGGCACCCCTCTTCCTAGTGGAAGTGGGAGGGGGAACCCGAACTCGAGGTACTTCTGCCAGAACAGCGGGAGTAACAATAGCAACAGGCTGCCGATGCTGAGGGGTAGGAGCAACCTGTGCAACAAGAGCGGCAGACGCAGGTCGCCTGGCCGCTGAACGAATGGGTGGAACAACTGCAGCAGGCTGCCGGCACTGAGGGCCCGGAGCATCCTGCGCAGCAGGAGCGGTAGGCACTTGACGCCTAACTACAGGATAAACAAGTGGAACAGGAAGTGGCCTAGGCACTGATCGCCTAGCCACATGGCTCACTGGCTGCGCAAGTACAAGAACAGGATGAGCAGGTGCCCGGGCTATCTGTCTAGCAGCTGGTCATCCGAAAGGGCGCATGGTTGTACGTCATATCCTCTAGGGAGGAGAGAATGCAGCAGCCTCCACCGGGGTTGACCCGTCAAGAGTGACAAAAGCCGAGTCTGTGAATGACCCAAAAGTGATCCCTCTAGTGGGTGGACTAGCGAGCAGGGACTTAGGGAGAGTCAACCGCGCGTCCAAACCAAAACTAAAAGTCATAGAAGGAATAAAGGAAGCCATGGCACTGCTGCCAAGAAAAGAAATTTGAAAGGTTAGAAATCAGAATTGAAATCAGAAAGAAGGAAGAATTTGATAAAGATAGATAAGAATGGATAAAGGACAGAATAGCCTGCTAGGCTGGAAAGAAGTAGAGTAAAAGAAACTCTAACTAGGAGGAAGGAATTCTAACTAAAGAAAGACCCTAACTAAGAGTGGGACGGACCTAATCTAAGAAGTATCAATCCCGGAGTACACACAAGAAAAGAAAATATATGATCTAATGATGGAGAGAGAAACTAGTCCCACCATAGTCGCTAGAAACCTGTGGACCTCTAAAAGAGCACCGCACGAATGGGTCAATTGGAAGGGACAGATTGGATCGTGCATACGACTAACTATTAAGGATAGCGGCTCTTGCCAGCACACCCAAATGGGCAGCAATATACATGACCAAATCATGGGTTTCCCCCATCCGATACAACAGTTCTAATGGGGTTTAATAGATGTGGGGCCAAGTTTCCCACGGGCGTAAGCTCCCATGGTTAATTATATCTCACGCAGAAGCCCGAGAAAACTCTCGATTAAGGATCATACATTATCCCCTCCTAAAGTGAGATTGGCACAAGGGTGTAGACTAAGAGGTCCTACTCAAAAGGGAAGAAGGGTTTCAAAGAGCTAAATCAATATGCGTGGCTCATACCATCATTTGGAGGCTCTAGAGTATTAAATAAAAACTGGAGAAAATAAAAGTCAATCACTTGTTGACCTCATTTTTGTATGAGGTCACTCGGACTAATCTTGACCTTAAATTAATCCAATATCCAAACCAATCTAGACCTTAGGATCCTCCTAGAATCCTGACCTTAGGATCTATTCTAGGTCCTAGGATCCTTCTAGAGCTTAGACCTTAGGAGCTACTCTAGATCCTAAACTTCTTCTAGACTCCAAGTTCTAGGAATTTCTTAGGCTCTAGGATCCTTCTAGATTCCTAACTTTAAGATAAATTCAGACCTTAGGATCTACCTAGATCTTAGGTCAATCAACCCAAATCCAAGGTCCAAAGGTTTTGTCCTAAAGGCCTTTTCCATTGAAATTTCAAACACTTTGAAACCCAGTTAAATGACCTCCGATTCAGAGTCTGTCAGTTGCATACTGATGGGACATGTCTCTGGATGAAACCCTCCAAATTTGAGCCCATTCTGAGGTCTTTAACCTCAGAAACTTAACTAAAATTCATAGGCTGTAAAACCTTCAAATATTTACAACCCACGCCACTGGACCTATCACTGTGAAGTTTTTGACCTTAGAGCCTTCACCAAATCCTCTAGTCACATCCAGACCCTTAATATTGATATGTCGAGTGATAAACTGGAATTTTCTGGACTCATCTCAGCCCCTAGTGGCCATGAGCCCAAAATGACCAAAATACCCCCTACGGGGCTCAAATATTGATTTCTAACCAAATGAACTCCGAATTGAATGAAATCACCTCCAGTGAGTTTCAAATGTCATTTCAAACATGTCGGACCCATTCACAACCCCCGAGTCAACTTAGTTGACCAAGTCAACAGTTTTGGCCCAAGAGGTCCTTTAAGGGTCCGAAGAGGTGTTTTAAACCAATTGATCTCCCCAGACCCTGGAACCACACCCAATATATTCAAACTGCCATTTCAAATTAATTGAACCCATTTCTAGACTCTTGACCCACCTGATTGATCAAATCACCCATAATTGATTTAAGGCCCATTAAAGGCCCAATAGTCATATTTGACCCAAATGGCCTATTTAAACCTTGAAATCACCCCCACCAGACTCCAAATATTACTTCAATCCTGTCCAGCCTAGACCCACCCTTTGGGTCAATCTAGTTGACCCAGTCAACCTAGGTTGACTCAAAATTCCCTTAAGGCTTTAATGGGTTATTTTAACTTATTCAACCCATTGAATTCATTTCAAAGCTCCAAAATTAACTTCAAACATAGCCTAACCATGCTCTTGGAAGTTGGCCAATCAAACCCAATTAGAGTTGACCAAGTCAACTCTAAGGGTGGGTCAAACCCATTCCAAACCCCATATAAAACTCAAACCTCAAACCCTTCATTTGGCTTTGGTTTTAACTCATCCTAACTTAACTCTTTGAGGTTTCTTGACTGCCACATAAGCAGTCTCTTCAGGTGTTGACTAGTCAACATTGGTCAACAAACCTTTTAAATGCTTTAAGAGACTTAAATACCCAAGCAAGTGTAAGTTACCTTAATCCCTTTGAATCAAGCTCACTCAACCAGCACCCAAGATACTTCCCCTTGCCACCTCATCAGTCCATGTGGCATTGGACCAGTCAAACAGTCAAATCAAGGTTAAGAGGGGTCAAACTTGGTCAAAACGCCCCTTAAACCCAATTTGTCTTAAATCCAAACCACTCCAGCAGCTTTGAAGCACTCTAGAAGCTTCCTAGGGTTTACTCCAGCCCTTTGATCTTGATCTAACAGCTCTCATTACTCCACGTGTCCAAGTAAAGGACAAAAAGCCCTTTCCATGTAGGATGTCCTTGATCCGTCCTTGGCTCCTGCTCCCACCAACCCCCAGCGACACATGGCAGCATCTGGAGGCCCAGCCATTTAATCCCAGCCTTTGATTCAATCTGGGAACGTTTGAATAGGGAGAAATGCCCTAATGAAGCCTCATTCGAATCCTAGCACTCTCTCACCTGTCTAGGGCTCCTCCAACCTCATTCTCTGTTCCATTGAGCTCCCTAGAGTTTCCTTGACATTTCCCCACCTAAATCCCGCCGGTTAAAGCTTTCCTCCGGCGAGATTCCGGCGAACTCGGCTTAATCTGGTCAAGGGGCTGTGCTGCTCGATCCAGACGTTCTAGGGCTCGAGCTTCTGCTAGGGATCTTCACTTGGACAGTCTACAAGCTCATCAATCCAGAAACTTTGAAGACCCAACGGTATAATCTCTCAAAACACTTAGATTTAGCACACTTTAGATCAATTTAATTAGCTTTGTATATGGAATGTTTTGGGACGAACAAATGATTCCCCAGAGTTTCTGTTCATTATTCTGATTTGAGTTTAAAATTTCAAGAAAATTGATCGAGCCGATTTTGAGAACGAGCCAAAATTTTTTTTCTAGGGCGTTTTCTTGGTCTGACTCAGATGCACGTTTTCTGGGCCGTTGATCACTCGATCAACGGCCCAGATCGAGCCATTCCATGGTTCTTTCCGACCGTGTATACGATTTGTTATAGGGTTTTCTCGTCCGACGACATCCGGGCCGCCCAATCATTTCCGCGGGATCGATCCTCCACCGTCCGATCACTCCCGTTGAGATCGGACAACGGGATCTCATCCTTGCCGTTGGATCGAACCCTCGTAGATCCAACGGTCACGGCGCAGCGCTGACGTGGTTAAGTGAAACCGCGTGAAGCGGTTTGCGGCCGACGCGTGGCTGACCGCCGTCGCCAATCATTGGCGCCGTCATGCTTTGATCCCGCGATCCCTGTTGCGCCACGTCGCCCCGCCATTCCCGAATTTCGATCGGACGATCCTCGTTGAGCCACGTTTCAATCCCGCCGCTAGATCGTATTAATTAAGGTTTAATTAATGCTTTGATTATTTTTAATTACCAGAAACTTTAAAAAATTCTTTAAAATTAAATACTTATCAAAAAATTAAGTATAATATATCAAATTGCTCAGTTTTTCTAGGCCTTTAATTTAAAAATAAAATTGCTTTAAAATATTCTATATATTTTAATTAATTTAAAATATAAACAATTCGATTATTTTAATTATTATTTAATTAAAATAAATCCAAATATTTACAAAATTCTAATAAGAATTTTTGAGTCCATTTTGAATTTCCAGAACTCTCTTCTAATATTTTTTGAGCACAATTCGATATTAATTTGAATTATTAAAATTATAGTCTTTATTTTATATATAATTTTAAAATCACATCATTTTAAAATTATATGTATATTTAAATGTTTTTTTTTTAAAAACACTTCGAATTCAACTTGAAATTTTAATCAGAGATTGTACTTGATAGAATCGATTCAATGGGGATTGGGTAAGGGGTAATTAACTTGTTAATTACTCATTACCCAAGTTTTACTTTCAAATAAACAAATTTTGATCTTTGCATGCTTAGGTTGTGCTGTCACGACCCGACCCGAGACGAGACGGATCCCGCCCGCGCCGGATCGCGACGGAGAATAGCTAACCAGGATCTGGCTTTGGATTAGGTTACTGAACTGATCTTCCAAATTCTTAACTCAACAGAAGCACACAGAACAACAGAGCTACTAAAAACATCAAATGCAGCGGAACAAAACATCTATCTTTTCATTTCCTCAAAATAATCATCTACAGAACAGTACATGGCTTTCAACAGAAAGAAAGACAGAACAGGAAAGCCATGACTGTACAAAAATCAAAAGTACAAAAGTACCTAATCTGATCAGACTCTGAAATCTAATCCTGGACCTCCTTGCCCTTCCCAGAACCTGAAAACCACCAGAAAGCAAGGGTGAGCTCAACAGCTCAGCAAAGCAACAAACCACCAATCTAAATCCTCAGAAAACAAAACCAAACTTATCAGACAGAAATCAGATCAGAAGTCGGAACAGAATCGGAAATCACAAAACTTACGGACAGATATCAAATCACATCAGAGTCGTACAGATCGTATCAGAACAGAACAAATCAACAGAGTCAGAATCAGAAATCAGAATCGTACGGATCATATCATGTCATAATCACAATTTCGTACAGAACAGAACAGATACAGAAAATAGTACAGATACATATAGCTAAATGCCCTGACACTGACGGAATCTCTACGGATTCCGGCCCTTATGCCTCCCTTCCCAGACACTGACTGAATCTCATAGGATCCAGGCCCCTTATGTCTCCCTTTGTGCTCACGGCACCAAAACAGATGTGCTTATAGCACCAAAACAGAATTCATCGGATCCGGAACAGAACAGATATCAGATTTCAGATTGAGCTCATTTCAGATTTCCCGTTTCACTAACTGAATCTCATAGGATCCAGACCCCTTATAGCTCCCTTTTTATAGCTTATACACATAGCATTTCAATTCAGAAGAAATCCGGACAATTCAGAAATTACCCAAAAATCGGGCAGCACAACGGCAGTATACGGAATTTACACAAAAATTCCTGCAAAGAAAATTTACCGAATTCGCACAGAATACAGATATCAACATTTCAGAACCTTTATTCTACTACACAGATAAATTCCAATTTCACAGAAAAATCCGGTCGACTAAAAACACAGTCGAATCAAAAATACCCGGACGAAAATCTTCAGAAAATAACCAAAATGTGCACACTCGGCACGTCAACAATATACAGAAAGTTACGCGGTAAAAACTGAACCGATCAAAGATACGGACGAAAATCGCTAACGGAAACAAAATCCGGACAGAATATACCGCCAAACACGACGGTTCTGAAAATTGAGAAAGGTGGAATGTGCCTTACCTCGAGCACAGCAATTTCCTCAACAGTCACTTCGATCGAAAACGGCTCCGCGTCGTCCGAAAATCCACTTTTCCAAAATCCACCTCGACTTTCTCTCTCCTCAGAAAAATCAGATATTTATTTTTGATTTTCTCTCTCTTCAAAACGACTGAAATCAGCTTTATAATACACAGATCGGCCCGGCCGATCGCAGCATCGTCCCGGGACGATCCGACCAAAAGGATCGGCCTGGTCTCCCTTCAGGGCTATTGCATGGACGATATTTTCTACAGTGCCGATCGGCCTGGCCGATGTCTCCAATCGGCCTGGACGATGCATGCAGAAAATCACCTGGAGCAAAACTGGGCTAAAACTGGAGCTGAATTCCACTGATCGTCCCAGGACGATCCCAGATCGTCCTGGACGATACTGGAGCAGATCTTGATATTACAATCTCCCCAACTCAGAAAAATGTCGTCCTCGACATTATCCAGTCCAAACTCAGTCAAAACAAGTACGGGTACGACCGTCTCATATCAGACTCCTTCTCCCATGTTGCTTCCCGTGCAGTCCGGTGCTTCCACTGGACTTTAACCATCGGAATCTCTTTATTTCTTAACTTTCGGACGTCTTACGCCAAAATAAGCTCTGGCTCTTCCTTGTACGCCAGATTCTCCTGAATCTCCACCTCATCAGCTGACAACTTCTTCCCAGAGTCTGAAACCCACTTCCTCAGAGTGGATACGTGAAACACATTATGCACATCCGGCATAGAATCAGAAAGTAATAGGCGATAAGCAGATTTTCCAATTCTTTCCAAAATCTCAAATGGTCCAACATACCTTGGACTAAGCTTGCTTACCTGACCAAATCTGCTCACACCTTTCATCGGGCTGACTTTGACATACACAAAGTCACCGACCTGAAATTCAACAAATCTGTGCTTCTGATTGTAATACTTCTGCTGACGATCTTGAGCGGCTTTCAATCTTTCTCTTATCAATTTGATCTTCTGAGCAGTTTCATCAGCAAAAGTGGCCCCCAAAGCCTGTCTATCTCCGACCTCCGTCAGAGTCAAAGGAGTACGACACTTCCTGCCATACAAAGCCTCGTACGGTGCCATACCGATACTGGACTGAAAACTGTTGTTATAGGCAAACTCAATCAGCGGAATATGATCCTCCCAACTTCCGCTAAAGTCCAGAACACAAAGCCACAACAGATCTTCCAGTACCTGAATCGTCCTCTCAGACTGTCCGTCGGTCTGAGGATGAAAGGCTGTACTGAAATGCAGTTTCGTACCCAAGCCTTGCTGAATGCCTTTCCAAAGTCTGGAAGTAAAGCGTCCATCTCGATCAGATACGATCACACGAGGCACACCGTGCAATCTGACTATTTCCTTCACATAAATCTGTGCCAAGCGATCAACTGAATCCGTCTGTCTGATCGGAAGAAAATGGCTGACTTCGTCAATCGATCTACAACCACCCAAATGGCATCATGTCCTTGTCTAGATCGAGGAAAACCCATCGCAAAATCCATCGTTACCTCCTCCCATTTCCACTCAGGGATAGGCAACGACTGCAACAGTCCACCTGGTCGCTGATGCTCTGCCTTCACCAACTGACAGGCTTCGCATCTCGACACAAACTCTGCTACATCTTTCTTCATCCCAGGCCACCAAAACAAAAGCTTCATGTCAGCATACATCTTACCACTGCCTGGATGAACAGTGTAGCCAGAATGATGGGATTCGTACAGAATCTCCTGCCTCAAGTCTCCAAACACAGGTACCCACAACCTGTTCTTACAGAAAATAACACCAGAATCAGAAATTCGAAGTTCAGGAGTCTTACTAGATCCAATCTGTGCAATCAACTTCGAATAATCAGAATCTGACTTCTGGGCTTCTTGAATCCGTGCTTCCAAAAAAGACTGAATACTCATCTGAGCCAACTCCAAATCATTGGAGGAAATCACCTCCAACTGCAATCTCTCCAAATCACGAATCAGAAAGTCATCACAGGTAAGCTGAATACCTGAGAATCCAGAAGACTTCCTGCTCAGAGCGTCCGCTACCACATTCGCCTTCCCAGGCTGATACTGAATAGTCAAATCGTAGTCCTTGATCAACTCGAGCCACCTCCTCTGTCTCAGATTCAGATCCTTCTGAGTAAAAATGTACTTCAGGCTCTTATGATCAGTAAAGATCTCACATCTGACGCCATACAGGTAATGACGCCAAATCTTCAAAGCAAAAACTACTGCAGCTAACTCCAAATCATGCGTCGGGTAATTCTTCTCATGTGGTTTCAACTGTCTCGAAGCATAAGCAATTACCTGACCATGCTGCATCAGAACACAACCCAATCCTTTCAGTGAAGCATCACTGAACACCTGAAAACCCTCCGTACCTGACGGAAGTGCCAACACTGGAGCTGAAGTCAAACAATCCTTCAATCTCTGAAAACTAGCTTCACACTCCGGTGTCCAAACAAAAGGTACTGACTTCTGAGTCAGTCTCGTCAGAGGAGTCGAAATCTGTGAAAATCCTTTCACAAACTTCCTATAATACCCGGCCATGCCCAAGAAACTACGTACCTCAAATACCGTAGTCGGCCTTGGCCAATCAGCAACAGCCTGAATCTTCTGGGGATCTACAGAAATGCCTTCTCCGCTAATCACATGCCCCAGAAAAGAAATGCTCTTCAGCCAGAATTCACACTTAGAGAACTTGGCATACAGCTGATGCCTCCTCAAAGTCTCCAACACAATCCTCAAATGTCTGGCATGCTCATCCTCAGATGCAGAATATACCAGAATATCGTCAATGAAGACGATCACAAACTGATCCAAATACTCCCTGAATACTCGGTTCATCAGATCCATGAAAATCGCAGGCGCATTGGTTACCCCAAAAGGCATAACCAAAAACTCGTAGTGCCCGTACCGAGTACTGAAAGCAGTCTTCACCACATCAGTTTCCTTCACCTTCACCTGATAGTATCCGGATCTCAAATCAATCTTCGAAAATACCGAAGATCCGGAAAGTTGATCAAACAAGTCGTCAATCCGAGGCAAAGGGTACTTGTTCTTGATCGTGACCTTGTTCAAATCTCTGTAATCAATACACATACGGAGTGTACCGTCCTTCTTCTTCACAAACAGAACAGGTGCTCCCCAGGGCGAAACACTAGGACGTACAAAACCTCTGTCAACCAACTCCTGAAGCTGAACTTTCAACTCAGAAAGTTCTTTCGGTGCCATCCTGTACGGAGCTTTCGATATCGGAGCGGTACCCGGAAAAACATCGATAGAGAACTCCACATCTCTATCCGGAGGTAAACCAACCAACTCCTCAGGAAAAACATCAGCAAACTCCCGTACCACAGGGATCTCAGAAACAGAACCAACCTCCAGGTTCAGATCCCGCACCGAAGCCAAAAATACCGGACATCCTTTCTTCCACATTCTGCTCACCTCCAACGCAGAAATCAGACTGGAGAGAACACCTCGTAATCCCTGAAATACAACTCTCTCTCCAGCCACAAGCAAACTCACTTGCTTCTTCAGACAGTCAATCTGGGCCTCATACTGACTCAGCCAATCCATGCCCAGAATCACATCATACGAAGAAATCGGCAATCGAATCAAACTCGATTTCCACTTCTTGCCAGAAATCTCGATCTCACACAAACAAAACTGTCGAGCAATCAATGGATTCCCAGCCGGTAAAATCACAGACAAAGAAACCGGTAAAACCATCGAATCCAAATGTAAAATCTCAAAACAATGCTCGGACAGAAAAGAATGACTCGCTCCAGAGTCAAACAAAACACGACAGGGCTGATCAGAAATGTAAACCGTACCTGTCACAACATCCGGAGCATCACGAGCCTCCTGCTGACTCAGACTGTAAACTCGTGGCTGAACTGGAACAGGAGCTGAAGCAACAGAACTACTCTGCTCCCTCTGAATCGTAGGTGGTCTCCGTGGTGCAGAACTAGAACCACCACCTCTACCAGCAAATCCCTCAGGGCGTGGAGGAACAGTCCTCGGTCTTCCTGCTGCTGAACCAACAGGTCTGACAAAGCCCTCAGATCGCTGCTCATATCCCATCTGTGGACATTCTGCAATCCTATGTCCCGGCTGACCACATCTGAAACAAAGACCAGCTATCCTGTAGCACTGGCCATGGTGTCGCCGTCCACAACTCTGGCACACAGGTGCCGTACTGACAGATCCAGAACTAGTCGTACTGGTAGCAGTACCAGACGATCCTCCGCTCTTCCTGGAATCTCCAGATCCAGATCCAGGAACAAATCTCCTCTTCCCAGAGGAACCACTGCCAGATGTCTCTCCTCCAAACCTCTTCCTACTCGCAGTCCACCGCTGCTGAGTAGCCGTCATGTCATTCTCAATCAGACGAGCTCGCTCCACAAGCTCAGAGAAATCAGTAATCCGGAACGGTATCAGAGGCTGCCTCAAAGTGTCTCGTAAGCCTCTCAGAAATCTGTAGCACCTCTCAGCAGACGTGCTAACCAGCTGCGGAGCGTACCTGGCTAATGCAGTAAACTCAGCCTCGTACTGCATCACCGTCTTGCTCCCCTGAACAAGTCTCAGAAAACTCTCCTGCATCTGCTGTCGTGCAGAAGGGGGAACAAACCAGTCCCGAAATACTTCGGTGAACTCCTCCCAAGTGATCAAGGAGTTCAATCTGCCCTGAAATCTGGCTGCTTGCTGGCCATCCCACCAGTGCTCAGCCTCTCCGTCCAACAGAAAAACAGCTAACGGAACTTTCCTGTCTGCAGGACACTGCATCCCGTCAAAAGTCTTCTCCAATCTCCTCAGCCACTCCTCGGCTGCTCTGGGCTCAACAGCGCCCTCAAACCTCGGAGGCTTCAAACCTCAAAAATAACTGCAGGTGTCGATCAATGTCCTCAGATCTAACAGTCGAAGCTCTGCTCTGAGTCTCGCTCATCATCTGAGCAACAAGTGAAGCAAACTGTGAAAGCGTATCAGCACCGACCACTGGGGCTGTACTCCCCACTGGTGCTGCCTGATCGTCACTCTGACCGTCTGTCATGTCTGGGTCTGGCTGATCCATACAGAAAAATCCAGAAAATCCGGAAAACTATCACAAAACAACACAAAATAACACAATAAAAAGCCAAACGACCCAAAACTACCTCCCAGACAGACTCACTGATCACTTCCTAGAGCTCTGTTTTACAATCCAACCTGTTTCCAAAACCAGTGCTCTGATACCAAAAACTTGTCACGACCCGACCCGAGACGAGACGGATCCCGCCCGCGCCGGATCGCGACGGAGATAGCTAACCAGGATCTGGCTTTGGATTAGGTTACTGAACTGATCTTCCAAATTCTAACTCAACAGAAGCACACAGAACAACAGAGCTACTAAAAACATCAAATGCAGCGGAACAAAACATCTATCTTTTCATTTCCTCAAAATAATCATCTACAGAACAGTACATGGCTTTCAACAGAAAGAAAGACAGAACAGGAAAGCCATGACTGTACAAAAATCAAAAGTACAAAAGTACCTAATCTGATCAGACTCTGAAATCTAATCCTGGACCTCCTTGCCCTTCCCAGAACCTGAAAACCACCAGAAAGCAAGGGTGAGCTCAACAGCTCAGCAAAGCAACAAACCACCAATCTAAATCCTCAGAAAACAAAACCAAACTTATCAGACAGAAATCAGATCAGAAGTCGGAACAGAATCGGAAATCAAAACTTACGGACAGATATCAAATCACATCAGAGTCGTACAGATCGTATCAGAACAGAACAAATCAACAGAGTCAGAATCAGAAATCAGAATCGTACGGATCATATCATGTCATAATCACAATTTCGTACAGAACAGAACAGATACAGAAAATAGTACAGATACATATAGCTAAATGCCCTGACACTGACGGAATCTCTACGGATTCCGGCCCCTTATGCCTCCCTTCCCAGACACTGACTGAATCTCATAGGATTCAGGCCCCTTATGTCTCCCTTTGTGCTCACGGCACCAAAACAGATGTGCTTATAGCACCAAAACAGAATTCATCGGATCCGGAACAGAACAGATATCAGATTTCAGATTGAGCTCATTTCAGATTTCCCGTTTCACTAACTGAATCTCATAGGATCCAGGCCCCTTATAACTCCCTTTTTATAGCTTATACACATAGCATTTCAATTCAGAAGAAATCCGGACAATTCAGAAATTACCCAAAAATCGGGCAGCACAACGGCAGTATACGGAATTTACACAAAAATTCCTGCAAAGAAAATTTACCGAATTCGCACAGAATACAGATATCAACATTTCAGAACCTTTATTCTACTGCACAGATAAATTCCAATTTCACAGAAAAATCCGGTCGACTAAAACACAGTCGAATCAAAAATACCCGGACAAAAATCTTCAGAAAATAACCAAAATGTGCACACTCGGCACGTCAACAATATACAGAAAGTTACGCGGTAAAAACTGAACCGATCAAAAGATACGGACGAAAATCGCTAACGGAAAACAAATCCGGACAGAATATACCGCCAAACACGACGGTTCTGAAAATTGAGAAAGGCGGAATGTGCCTTACCTCGAGCACAGCAATTTCCTCAACAGTCACTTCGATCGAAAACGGCTCCGCGTCGTCCGAAAATCCACTTTTCCAAAATCCACCTCGACTTTCTCTCTCCTCAGAAAAATCAGATATTTATTTTTGATTTTTCTCTCTCTTCAAAACGACTGAAATCAGCTTTATAATACACAGATGGCCCGGCCGATCGCAGCATCGTCCCGGGACGATCCGACCAAAAGGATCGGCCTGGTCTCCCTTCAGGGCTATTGCATGGACGATATTTTCTACAGTGCCGATCGGCCTGGCCGATGTCTCCAATCGGCCTGGACGATGCATGCAGAAAATCCACCTGGAGCAAAACTGGGCTAAAACTGGAGCTGAATTCCACTGATCGTCCCAGGACGATCCCAGATCGTCCTGGACGATACTGAGCAGATCTGCAAACACTAGGACGTACAAAAACCTCTGCCAACCAACTCCTGAAGCTGAACTTCAACTCAGAAAGTTCTTTCGTGCCATCCTGTACGGAGCTTTCGATATCGGGCGGTACCACGGAAAAACATCGATAGAGAACTCCACATCTCTATCCGGAGGTAAACCACCCAACTCCTCAGGAAAAACATCGGCAAACTCCCGTACCACAGGGATCTCAGAAACAGAACCAACCTCCAGGTTCAGATCCCGCACCGAAGCTAAAAATACCGGACATCCTTTCTTCCCACATTCTGCTCACCCTCCAACGCAGAAATCAGACTGGAGAGAACACCTCGTAATCCCTGAAATACAACTCTCCTCCAGCCACAAGCAAACTCACTTGCTTCTTCTCAGACAGTCAATCTGGGCTTCATACTGACTCAGCCAATCCATGCCCAGAATCACATCATCCGAAGAAATCGGCAATCGAATCAAACTAGACTTCCACTTCTTGCCAGAAATCCGATCTCACACAAACAAAACTGTCGAGCAATCAATGATTCCCAGCCGGTAAAATCACAGACAAGAAACCGGTAAAACCATCGAATCCAAATGTAAAATCTCAAAACAATGCTCGGACAGAAAAGAATGACTCGCTCCAGAGTCAAAAAACAAAACACGACAGGGCTGATCAGAAATGTAAACCGTACCTGTCACAACATCCGGAGCATCACGAGCCTCCTGCTGACTCAGACTGTAAACTCGTGGCTGAACTGGAACAGGAGCTGAAGCAAACAGAACTACCTGCTCCCTCTGAATCGTAGGTGGTCTCCGTGGTGCAGAACTAGAACCACCACCTCTACCAGCAAATCCCTCAGGCGTGAGAGAACAGTCCTCGGTCTTCCTGCTGCTGAACCAACAGGCTCGACAAAGCCCTCAGATCGCTGCTCATTCCCATCTGTGGACATTCTGCAATCCTATGTCCCGGCTGACCACATCTGAAACAAAGACCAGCTATCCTGTAGCACTGGCCATGGTGTCGCCGTCTACAACTCTGGCACACAGGTGCCAGTACTGACAGATCCAGAACTAGTCGTACTGGTAGCAGTACCAGACGATCCTCCGCTCTTCCTGGAATCTCCAGATCCAGATCCAGGAACAAATCTCCTCTTCCCGAGGAACCACTGCCAATGTCTCTCCTCCAAACCTCTTCCTACTCGCAGTCCACCGCTGCTGAGTAGCCGTCATGTCATTCTCAATCAGACGAGCTCGCTCCACAAGCTCAGAGAAATCAGTAATCCGGAACGGTATCAAGGCTGCCTCAAAGTGTCTCGTAAGCCCTCACAGAAATCTGTAGCACCCTCTCAGCAGACGTGCTAACCAGCTGGCGGAGCGTACAGCTGACAACTTCTTCCCAGAGTCTGAAACCCACTTCCTCAGAAGTGATACGTGAAACACATTATGCACATCCGGCAAAGAATCAGAAAGTAATAGGCGATAAGCAGGATTTCCAATTCTTTCCAAAATCTCAAATGGTCCAACATACCTTGGACTAAGCTTGCTTACCTGACCAAATCTGCTCACACCTATTCATCGGGCTGACTTTGACATACACAAAGTCACCGACCTGAAATTCAACAAATCTGTGCTTCTGATTGTAATACTTTCTGCTGACGATCTTGAGCGCTTTCAATCTTTCTCTTATCAATTTGATCTTCTGAGCAGTTTCATCAGCAAAAGTGGCCCCCAAAGCCTGTCTATCTCCGACCTCCGTCAGAGTCAAAGGAGTACGACACTTCCTGCCATACAAAGCCTCGTACGGTGCCATACCGATACTGGACTGAAAACTGTTGTTATAGGCAAACTCAATCAGCGGAATATGATCCTCCCAACTTCCGCTAAAGTCCATAACACAAAGCCTCAACAGATCTTTCCAGTACCTGATTCGTCCTCTCAGACTGTCCGTCGGTCTGAGGATGAAAGGCAGTACTGAAATGCAGTTTCGTACCCAAGCTTGCTGAATGCCTTTTCCAAGTCTGGAAGTAAAGCGTCCATCTCGATCAGATACGATCACACGAGGCACACCGTGCAATCTGACTATTTCCTTCACATAAATCTGTGCCAAGCGATCAACTGAATCCGTCTGTCTGATCGGAAGAAAATGGGCTGACTTCGTCAATCGATCTACAACCACCCAAATGGCATCATGTCCTTGTCTAGATCGAGGAAAACCCATCGCAAAAATCCATCGTTACCTCCTCCCATTTCCACTCAGGGATAGGCAACGACTGCAACAGTCCACCTGTCGCTGATGCTCTGCCTTCACCAACTGACAGGCTCGCATCTCGACACAAACTCTGCTACATCTTTCTTCATCCCAGGCCACCAAAACAAAAGCTTCATGTCAGCATACATCTTACCACTGCCTGGATGAACAGTGTAGCCAGAATGATGGGATTCGTACAGAATCTCCTGCCTCAAGTCTCCAAACACAGGTACCCACAACCTGTTCTTACAGAAAATAACACACAGAATCAGAAATTCGAAGTTCAGGAGTCTTACTAGATCCAATCTGTGCAATCAACTTCGAATAATCAGAATCTGACTTCTGGGCTTCTTGAATCGTGCTTCCAAAAAAGACTGAAATACTCATCTGAGCCAACTCCAAATCATTGGAGGAAATCACCTCCAACTGCAATCTCTCCAAATCACGAATCAGAAAGTCATCACAGGTAAGCTGAATACCTGAGAATCCAGAAGACTTCCCTGCTCAGAGCGTCCGCTACCACATTCGCCTTCCCAGCGCTGATACTGAATAGTCAAATCGTAGTCCTTGATCAACTCGAGCCACCTCCTCTGTCTCAGATTCAGATCCTTCTGAGTAAAAATTGTACTTCAGGCTCTTATGATCAGTAAAGATCTCACACATCTGACGCATACAGGTAATGACGCCAAATCTTTAAAGCAAAAACTACTGCAGCTAACTCCAAATCATGCTCGGGTAATTCTTCTCATGTGGTTTCAACTGTCTCGAAGCATAAGCAATTACCTGACCATGCTGCATCAGAACACAACCCAATCCTTTCAGTGAAGCATCACTGAACACCTGAAAACCCTCCGTACCTGACGGAAGTGCCAACACTGGAGCTGAAGTCAGACAATCCTTCAATCTCTGAAAACTCGTCTCACACTCCGGTGTCCAAACAAAAGGTACTGACTTCTGAGTCAGTCTCGTCAGAGGAGTCGAAATCTGTGATGAAAATCCTTTCACAAACTTCCTATAATACCCGGCCATGCCAAGAAACTACGTACCTCAAATACCGTAGTCGGCCCTGGCCAATCAGCAACAGCCTGAATCTTCTGGGATCTACAGAAATGCCTCTCCGCTAATCACATGCCCAGAAAAGAAATGCTCTTCAGCCAGAATTCACACTTAGAGAACTTGGCATACAGCTGATGCCTCCTCAAAGTCTCCAACACAATCCTCAAATGTCTGGCATGCTCATCCTCAGATGCAGAATATACCAGAATATCGTCAATGAAGACGATCACAAACTGATCCAAATACTCCCTGAATACTCGGTTCATCAGATCCATGAAAATCGCAGGCGCATTGGTTACCCAAAAGGCATAACCAAAAACTCGTAGTGCCCGTACCGAGTACTGAAAGCATCTTCACCACATCAGTTTCCTTCACCTTCACCTGATAGTATCCGGATCTCAAATCAATCTTCGAAAATACCGAAGATCCGGAAAGTTGATCAAACAAGTCGTCAATCCGAGGCAAAGGTACTTGTTCTTGATCGTGACCTTGTTCAAATCTCTTGTAATCAATACACATACGGAGTGTACCGTCCTTCTTCTTCACAAACAGAACAGGTGCTCCCCAGGGCGAAACACTAGGACGTACAAAACCTCTGCCAACCAACTCCTGAAGCTGAACTTTCCAACTCAGAAAGTTCTTTCGGTTGCCATCCTGTACGGAGCTTTCGATATCGGGCGGTACCCGGAAAAACATCGATAGAGAACTCCACATCTCTATCCGGAGGTAAACCAACCAACTCCTCAGGAAAAACATCGGCAAACTCCCGTACCACAGGGATCTCAGAAACAGAACCAACCTCCAGGTTCAATCCCGCACCGAAGCTAAAAATACCGGACATCCTTTCTCCACATTCTGCTCACCTCCAACGCAGAAATCAGACTGGAGAGAACACCTCGTAATCCCTGAAATACAACTCTCTCTCCAGCCACAAGCAAACTCACTTGCTTCTTCAGACAGTCAATCTGGGCTTCATACTGACTCAGCCAATCCATGCCCAGAATCACATCATACGAAAAATCGGCAATCGAATCAAACTAGACTTCCACTTCTTGCCAGAAATCTCGATCTCACACAAACAAAACTGTCGAGCAATCAATGGATTCCCAGCCGGTAAAATCACAGACAAAGAAACCGGTAAAACCATCGAATCCAAATGTAAAATCTCAAAACAATGCTCGGACAGAAAAGAATGACTCGCTCCAGAGTCAAACAAAACACGACAGGGCTGATCAGAATGTAAACCGTACCTGTCACAACATCCGGAGCATCACGAGCCTCCTGCTGACTCAGACTGTAAACTCGTGGCTGAACTGGAACAGGAGCTGAAGCAACAGAACTACTCTGCTCCCTCTGAATCGTAGGTGGTCTCCGTGGTGCAGAACTAGAACCACCACCTCTACCAGCAAATCCCTCAGGGCGTGGAGGAACAGTCCTCGGTCTTCCTGCTGCTGAACCAACAGGTCTGACAAAGCCCTCAGATCGCTGCTCATATCCCATCTGTGGACATTCTGCAATCCTATCCCGGCTGACCACATCTGAAACAAAGACCAGCTATCCTGTAGCACTGGCCATGGTGTCGCCGTCTACAACTCTGGCACACAGGTGCCGTACTGACAGATCCAGAACTATTCGTACTGGTAGCAGTACCAGACGATCCTCCGCTCTCCCTGGAATCTCCAGATCCAGATCCAGGAACAAATCTCCTCTTCCCAGAGGAACCACTGCCAGATGTCCTCTCCTCCAAACCTCTTCCTACTCGCAGTCCACCGCTGCTGAGTAGCCGTCATGTCATTCTCAATCAGACGAGCTCGCTCCACAAGCTCAGAGAAATCAGTAATCCGGAACGGTATCAGAGGCTGCCTCAAAGTGTCTCGTAAGCCTCTCAGAAATCTGTAGCACCTCTCAGCAGACGTGCTAACCAGCTGCGGAGCGTACCTGGCTAATGCAGTAAACTCAGCCTCGTACTGCATCACCGTCTTGCTCCCCTGAACAAGTCTCAAAAACTCTCCTGCATCTGCTGTCGTGCAGAAGGAACAAACCAGTCCCGAAATACTTCGGTGAACTCCTCCCAAGTGATCAAGGAGTTCAATCTGCCCTGAAATCTGGCTGCTTGCTGGCCATCCCACCAGTGCTCAGCCTCCCGTCCAACAGAAAAACAGCTAACGGAACTTTCCTGTCTGCATGACACTGCATCCCGTCAAAAGTCTTCTCCAATCTCCTCAGCCACTCCTCGCTGCTCTGGCTCAACAGCGCCCTCAAACCTCGGAGCTTCAACCTCAAAAATAACTGCAGGTGTCGATCAATGTCCTCAGATCTAACAGTCGAAGCTCTGCTCTGAGTCTCGCTCATCATCTGAGCAACAAGTGAAGCAAACTGTGAAAGCGTATCAGCACCGACCACTGGGGCTGTTACTCCCCACTGGTGCTGCCTGATCGTCACTCTGACCGTCTGTCATGTCTGGGTCTGGCTGATCCATACAGAAAAATCCAGAAAATCCGGAAAACTATCACAAAACAACACAAAATAACACAATAAAAAGCCAAACGACCCAAAACTACCTCCCAGACAGACTCACTGATCACTTCCTAGAGCTCTGTTTTACAATCCAACCTGTTTCCAAAACCAGTGCTCTGATACCAAAAAAGCTTGTCACGACCCGACCCGAGACGAGACGGATCCCGCCCGCGCCGGATCGCGACGGAGAATAGCTAACCAGGATCTGGCTTGGATTAGGTTACTGAACTGATCTTCCAAATTCTTAACTCAACAGAAGCACACAGAACAACAGAGCTACTAAAAACATCAAATGCAGCGGAACAAACATCTATCTTTTCATTTCCCAAAATAATCATCTACAGAACAGTACATGGCTTTCAACAGAAAGAAAGACAGAACAGGAAAGCCATGACTGTACAAAAATCAAAAGTACAAAAGTACCTAATCTGATCAGACTCTGAAATCTAATCCGGACCTCCTTGCCCTTCCCAGAACCTGAAAACCACCAGAAAGCAAGGGTGAGCTCAACAGCTCAGCAAAGCAACAAACCACCAATCTAAATCCTCAGAAAACAAAACCAAACTTATCAGACAGAAATCAGATCAGAAGTCGGAACAGAATCGGAAATCAAAACTTACGGACAGATATCAAATCACATCAGAGTCGTACGATCGTATCAGAACAGAACAAATCAACAGAGTCAGAATCAGAAATCAGAATCGTACGGATCATATCATGTCATAACTCACAATTTCGTACAGAACAGAACAGATACAGAAAAATAGTACAGATACATATAGCTAAATGCCCTGACACTGACGGAATCTCTACGGATTCCGGCCCCTTATGCCTCCCTTCCCAGACACTGACTGAATCTCATAGGATCCAGGCCCCTTATGTCTCCCTTTGTGCTCACGGCACCAAAACAGATGTGCTTATAGCACCAAAACAGAATTCATCGGATCCGGAACAGAACAGATATCAGATTTCAGATTGAGCTCATTTCAGATTTCCCGTTTCACTAACTGAATCTCATAGGATCCAGACCCCTATAGCTCCCTTTTTATAGCTTATACACATAGCATTTCATTCAGAAGAAATCCGGACAATTCAGAAATTACCCAAAAATCGGGCAGCACAACGGCAGTATACGGAATTTACACAAAAATTCCTGCAAAGAAAATTTACCGAATTCGCACAGAATACAGATATCAACATTTCAGAACCTTTATTCTACTGCACAGATAAATTCCAATTTCACAGAAAAATCCGGTCGACTAAAAACACAGTCGAATCAAAAATACCCGGACGAAAATCTTCAGAAAATAACCAAAATGTGCACACTCGGCACGTCAACAATATACAGAAAGTTACGCGGTAAAAACTGAACCGATCAAAAGATACGGACGAAAATCGCTAACGGAAACAAAAATCCGGACAGAATATACCGCCAAACACGACGGTTCTGAAAATTGAGAAGGTGGAATGTGCCTTACCTCGAGCACAGCAATTTCCTCAACAGTCACTTCGATCGAAAACGGCTCCGCGTCGTCCGAAAATCCACTTTTCCAAAATCCACCTCGACTTTCTCTCTCCTCAGAAAAATCAGATATTTATTTTTGATTTTCTCTCTCTTCAAAACGACTGAAATCAGCTTTATAATACACAGATTGGCCCGGCCGCGATCGCAGCATCGTCCCGGACGATCCGACCAAAAGGATCGGCCTGGTCTCCCTTCAGGGCTATTGCATGGACGATATTTTCTACAGTGCCGATCGGCCTGGCCGATGTCTCCAATCGGCCTGGACGATGCATGCAGAAAATCACCTGGAGCAAAACTGGGCTAAAACTGGAGCTGAATTCCACTGATCGTCCCAGGACGATCCCAGATCGTCCTGGACGATACTGGAGCAGATCTTGATATTACATGTGCACACACCACATAGCTTAGGGCTCTCCTAGATCTAGGATTTGATTGTGAATGTGATGCTTGCATCTATGTATGTGTCAAGGGTTAGAATAACATTGATTGCAAACCTACAATCTAGTGACATCATTAAGGACAATAATTAAGGACTTGTCTAGAGAACTTAGATTAATTCTAGAAATTAGGATATATATCCTTTTAACTCCAAACATTAAACATTTAAACTTAGTGATATGTCCAACCCATAGAAAAAGTTTTACTGATTTTTGAAATCATTAAGTCCCTTAATTAACCTAATTAAGTTTAACCCTCTGATTAACCCTTGAAACTTCCAGAAAATGTAATAAATCAAATACAAACCCAAAAAATATGTATAAACCCTCTAATTGACCAGAATTTAATCCTTAACTCATGAAAATTGAAACCCCTTTGATTTGACAGCAATTTAAACCTTAATCTAATTTTAAGTGAAAACCAATATTTTATTAATATAATTAATTAAAAATTATTAAAAATTCCAAAAAATTTCCCCAAACACTTGGGAATCCTCCTTAGGTCATTACTGACCTTTGAGTTGATTTCAAGGAGTTTTGGGATTCATTTGGAGAAAAACCCCAAAATGATCCTCTAATTAAGGATTTTAATAATTCATTAAATAGTCAAAAACTTCTAAAATTCATAATTAATTCCAAAAAATCCAAATTGACCAAACTCACTTGCATTGAACTCATAATAATTCCTAGTATTTATTAAAAATATTAAATTCCAGAAATCTGTAATATTTCAAAAAGTCAACAAATCGGTCAACTCTAGGTCAAATCTAGTTCAAAACTTTAAACCTTCGTAATAAAATGTAGAAAAATCCGATTTCAACATACTTACTGTCTAACTGATCGTAGTAAGGTCTAGTATTTTAATAAAATACAAACATTCCAGAATTTGAGCTTAATCAAAAAGTCAACTTTTGATCCTTTAATTAAATGATAAAATATTCAAAATTCATAAAAAAACCAAAATTGTTTTAAAAATCCAGAAAATGTTAGTTTAATGTTTAGAACACTCAACAAACCTTTTAAAACACAACAACCATCCTAAAGATGAAGTTTATTGGCTGGACTACTCCGGGCTGCGGGCTAAGTGTCCTAAGGAGGCTGGTTCCCTCGAGCCTGGTGGCACAACGCCACGAATGGATTCTAAGGGTGTTAAACTTAAAATTGATTAATCATTAATTATTCAACATTTTAAAATCTTTAATTCAATTACATTAATTTGGTTTATCGGCTGGACTACTCCGGGCTGCGGGGCTAAGTGTCCTAAGGAGGCTGGTTCCTCGAGCCTGGTGGCCACAACGCCACGAATCGATTAATGGCAAACTTAAATTAATCAATTTTGAAAATCAGCAACCAAACATTTCTAATAAAATTCATTAATTCTTAAACCTTAATCAACCTAAAATATTTAATTATACCGATATCGCTGGGTAACCCAGGCCTACGAGGCTATTAACTTAGCCCCAAGGAAGGTGAAATAAACTTCACGGCCTCGGTGTGAAACAAAGGTGATATCCAACAAATAATTAAGTAAGTCTTAAAATTAACCTTAACCATTAATATTTGAATTCAAACTTAGATCCCTTAAACCTTCCAACCAATCAAACCTTGAGCAACTTTAATCTAATAATCCTATTTAGGACATATCAAAACCACACGACCTACCTCATACACTGTAGATGGTTTTGCTAGGACAACCGACTCTAGTTTAGGCTAGGCCGGTGTTTACTTTTCCACTGTGTGCCGGGTTTTCGAGTTTTCATTGCATGCTGTTTGCTAGTTTAACTTGATGTGTTTATTTTACTTATCTGCTTACTGTATTTTGCACTGTGGTTGATTGTGCGTTAGATCTACCCATAGGCTAGGAACGAAATAATATATATATATTTGTGCAATCTTATCAGGTGGCCATGCTCATATAAGAAGCTGAGAATTAAAGGGGGCAGTTAATAAAAAATATAACTCTTTGCACAGGTACCTGCCGCGCTTAAGACCCCCTTTAAATAAAAAAAAAAAAAGAGCATGCCAAGTGGTCTAAAAAATGCATTCATTCAAATTATAACTGCTTGGGAATACATAACAACTGCTGATTATTAGATAACATTGCAGGATCGAGTCTAGATTTTTCTATTCAAATTAATGTAATTTGATTGTATAAAGGTTTGTAAAATTATTTGAAATGACTTGAATTTGGGATATAAATATCCAATTTGAATCCAAAGAGGTGAAGACATCCCTAAAGGGGGAGAGTCTTCTTCCATTTGGAAGTCAAATTAGGATACCTTTTAAATATCCAAAGAGGAAAGATAACACCCCGATCAAAGGGGAGTTTCTTTCCATTTGGATATCCGGAACCGACGAATCAAGATGTTCGTGAGAAGACGAAGAAATGGACGACGAGAAGAATCCTAAATCTCAAAGCCATTTATTTATAGGATTAGAAATCCGGGTTGTAGTCATGGTGCCCGGCCACTTTAATTTTCTGTAAATTCTGTGATGTAATAATAAGGGCACTTGCCTATGGACGTTCAATTTGATAAATTTAATTTGATTGATTTATTAAATTGATTGCGCATTAGAACTCCTGCTTTTCTAGTCTTTTTACTTGCATGCCGCATTTGGTTTGACCTGGAATTCGAACTTAGGCTCTTAGGGGTCTGTCAAAAAATTCTTCTATTCTAATTAAATAAAAAATTTTAAGATAAGATAGAAACTCTAAACGTCCTAAGAAGTAAGCTCGGACTCGCCGAGGGTTTTTCATGCATACATATTGTACTTTCTCAACCTTGTTAGGCATCTCCCCGCCTGCGGGTTCTGGCAGGCCACCTGACCTATGAGGGTGCCGATCTGTCAAGGGGATGTTATGCAATCTCTAGGATAAAACCTATTTTCTAAGCCAAAAATTTCAAACTGCTACATACAAATTTTGCATTCAATCGAGTCAATTAGCATGCATCGCATTAGTAACAAATTTAAAAGAGTCTAATATTTAATTGCATCTATTTAGACATCGAATACCTGACATAAGTTAAAGGGGTCAATTAAGGATTTGCTCTAGATGTCGACCCCATTTCTCTAAAATTCTCTAATTAATGTCCCTACTACTCTACAAAAAGACCGGATACATATTTTAAAATCGTTTAGGTGGTTTAGCTGGCTCCCCAATCCAGGCCGGGATAAGACCAGATTCGCATTTCATTAGCTAGGTTCGGGGCACTAACTTTTAGTGCCCAATTTAGACTTAGGTTCTGAGGCTGGCCCGGGCCATAAGACCTCAAATTTCGGGAATTGAATCCCAAATTTCTAATAAAATCAACCACTCAAACTAAAAAAATTCCTTCCAATCAAATACAAGCCTAACACTTAGGATAGATCGAGGTGTTTCTGAAGTAATTCAGAATCTCAAAACACCTCCTACTTTTCTTCCTTTGACTCCAAAAATAAGTCTTCAATTTTGATCCAATCCCATTTGAAATTCCTACCATTTTCGTCTTTGATATCAACTTTGAGAATCTTAAAATAAAAATTTACACCGCTAATTTTAATCGAGAGTTTTCGTAGAAAATTCCGATTTTCTACGATGTAATTAACTACGAGGGCTTGCGCTCGTAGAGATTTAGAAACCCAGAAATTATTTTCAAAACCAATAATTTCTCAAAACTCTAATTAACTTTCTTTGGGAAAATAAAACCCGACGATCATTATCGTCATTTTCGAACGATCCATAATAATTGATATCTTCTTTCTTCGGAAGAGATATATCAATTATTATCGTGGCTTCGATTATGAAATTAATGATCATTTATCCGAATTAGAATAATCAAACAATTGCTTAAAGTCCATTTTGATCTTCCGAGGTCGAATGTAATTCTCCCTTTGAGTTTGATTATGATAATTTGGATACGATTATAATTTTGAAATTCGAACCCATTAGGGAACGGTATGTTCGTCCTTCGAGGCGATATATCATTCATAATGACGCGTTCAATTTTAAAATTCAAAATTTAATATATTCCCAAAGAAAATTAATTCTTTTTCAAAACTATATATACATAAATATATATTTTTCAATCAAAACATCACTCGATCACATGCGTGAGGGAAAAGATGGAGGTGGCTTCATCTTGTGATGTAGATAAGCAGGATTTAGAGTCCCTGAAAAGTAGGGACCTACCTACTATTTTAGGCATACTACGAGACTGAGTGTAGTAGCCTCGAACCCTAAATTTAGATTGGGCTTAGTGTTCTACGAGCAACACTAAGACCCGTGTCCTAGCTAATGCAATGCAAAGATCTGGACTTATCCCGGCCTGGATTGGGGAGCCAGCTAACCACCTAATCGATTCAAAACCATGTTATCAAGTCAATTGTGAAAGATGGGTGGGAGGTACAGTTTCTGGAAGTAGGACTGATAGCTAGAGAGTTTCCTAAGTGGTCCTGGACTTAAGTGGGTCAAATGCTCCTAGCTAATGCAATTAAATTTTATTTAGTTGGTTACTAATGTAATGCATGCTAGTTGAAAAGTCATCTCATGAATGCTATAGAGTTTTAAAAATAGGCTTATAAAAAATATTTTTAAAAAAAAAAAAAGACTGGGTCTCTCTAGGTCTGGCACTTCATCCTCATAGGCTGGATTATCCGGACTCTACCCGCAGGCAGGGAGATGTCTTATAACAAGGAAAGAAAGATGTAGTAATATGCATGCGACCCAAGACGATTTCGGTAGTTCCCTAGGTACGTTAGATTTCTATGTTATTTAAGACTTAAAATTTTAGAGATTAATTATGAGTAGAAAATATTTTATAGTCCTTAGAAGAGCCTACTGAATTCCAGAAGAAAGTAAAAATGGCATGCAAGAAAGAAACATAAAAAAATAGGTATTTCTACTGCGTATATAAGGAAAACACATCAATATAAATCCAGAATAATCAACTAAATGTCCATAGGCAAACTGCCTTTATTACAACCCAGGGTATGCAGAAAATAAAGTGGCTAGGCACCACTGGCAACAACCGAATTTCTAAGCCTATGCTAGATGCAAATGACTTTGAGTGGGATATTGGTCTTCAAGTCTTCAATCTTCTAGGTGTCTTCTTCTCCTTGGACTCCTTGGAATCCTTGGAACTTTCCTCCTTTGACTCCTTGGATCTTTCCTCCTTGGACTCCTTGGATCCGTCATGGCTTGAATATCCAAACGAATAGATAATTCTTCCCTTTGGGGATAATTGTCTTTTCTCTTTTGATATATAAAGCCATCCAACTCGATCTTCCAAATGGAAGAAGACTCTCCTCTTTGAGGATGCCTTCTTCTTTTGGAAATCAACTTGATAAGAATATACTAGCTCAAATATCAATTTCACAACTGTTAATAAATTCATTACAAACAAAATACATTAATTGAAAAAAAAACTCTAGACTCCCTGCAAGGTTATCCTAATTAAAATCCCACGCAGATATAATCTCAAGCAGTTATAATATATATATATATATATATATATATATATATATATATATATATAAATTATATATATATAATATATATAATACATCCCATTAACGTTGTGCCAAGCCATGCCCTTAATTATGAGGGCTAAGAAGTCCACCTGTAGCACCTATAACAGTTATAATTATTTTTTATTTAGCCCTCATTTATTTAGGGGGGTTCAGCGAGCACCTGCATAAGACAATATTAGAAATTCTAATAGTGCCCCCCCCTTTTATTAGTTTGAGCATGTCCACCTGCATGGAAGAACAATATTTATAAATATGGCGCTCCTAACCTAAGGGTAGATCTAGCACTCATCACATCATCCACAGTATAGTAAAAGTAAGCAAACATAGCAATTCAATTTCATATAGCATGCAGTGAAAACCATAGAAAGCTCCGGCACACAGCAGAAAAGGAAATAAACACCGGCCTAGCCTAAGTCTAGAAGTGGTGACCTAGCAAACAATTCTATGTATGTGCATGATTGGTGTGGCTTGGATATGTCCTAAGCTGGGTAGTTAGTTAAAATTGTCTAAAGTTGTAGTTTGTGGAAGGATACAAAGGAAGTTTTAGTTAAAGTTAAAGTTTTGATGGATTAGGGTCTATTTTATTTAATTTAGTTTGTTGGTCAGTTTTAAACACTTGAGGTAGTGATATTTGAAGTTTAAATTGCATTAGTCAAATTTGGAAAGTCCCGGGTCCTCTTGGGTACTAGGCTGAGGGGGTCTAAAAGGTCACTATAGAAAATAAGCTTGGTTTGAGTCTCCTAATATTTTAGGAAACTATTAGACCTTAAGATGAATAGTTAGCCAGGTAGCACACTGAATTTGGAGTTCTTTAGACAAAGTTATGAATTTTCTAAGTTTCGGGCCCTAAATGAACTATGGTTGACCAAAAGGTTGACTTTCTAATTTAAGTGAGTTTATAGAACCCTGATATTTTCATAAATACTAGGCCTTAATAGGAGTCTAATGCAAGTGACTTTTCCTAATTTAAAATTTTCTACAATTAGTTATGAATTTTCTAAGTTCAGAGTATTTATGGAATTTTCTAAATTATCTATTAAAGGGCTGATTTTAAGGTTTTGATCCAAACCAGCTCCAAATAGATTAGAATCACCCCCAAAAGTCTATAATGACCTTAGAAAGTGATCCCAAGTGTTTGGAGAAAATTTTGAATTTTTAATAATTTTTAATGATTTATTTGGGGCAAAATGACAATTTCAACCTAGGGTCAAATTAAGGGTCAACCTAAAGTAAAACTAAGGAGACCTATTTATCTAAGGTCAAGGATCAAATTCTGGTCAGTTCAAGCTCTTGTGAATATTTTTATGACCTAAAATGGATTTACTGTAGTTTTTAGAAGGTCTTAAGGCCCTATTTAGCAAGTTAATTATGGTTAGTTAATTAAGGGATGTAACAAGCCCTAAAAATTCCTATAAATTTTTGAGATGTTCAAAATGTCTCTAAGTTTAAGTATTGAGGTTTTTATGTCAATCAGTGATTTATCCTAGCTCTTAGAAATTTTCTAAGTTCGCTAGACGAGTCCTTAATTATTGTCTTTAGGGTGTCAATACGTTGTAAGGATTTAAATAAAGTTTTAAACTAACCCTCAAGGTAAGAAATGCATGGAGTACACAAACAAAGTAAACACACCATGTCCTTAGATCTAGGAGAGCCTAAATTAAGTGCTCGTGGTGCAACCTACACGCCCTAGAAATCATTTTTTCGCTCGTTCTTTCAATCGGATGAACCATTTCGCTTGAAATTTTAAAAACAAACTAGGTACGTGAACAGAAACACTAGGGGAGCATTCGTTTGGCTTAAAATGTACTTTATACAAAACTAAATAAATCTAACTATTGTGAGCTATATCTAAGGTTTTTAATAGATTATACCGTTGGATCTTCAAAGTCTTCAAATGGTTGAGCTTATAGACTGTCCAAGTATAGATCTCTAGCAGGAATCCATGCCTGAAATTGCCTGGATCGACTGCTACGGACTAGGCGGTTGGTTCACCGGAGAACTCACCGTCAATGATGTGCAACCACATGGTTTTGGTAGTGAGGAGGTAGAGGAGAGCCTGGAGAGTTGAAACGAACAGAGAGCTCGCTCTAGGAGGCTGGAGGAAGTGAGAGAATGTAGGATGACCAATCCTCCTAAAAAATGAGCTTTCGCCCTATTCAAACGACCTGGGCTAGTTTGGATGGTTGAAATGCATTAGAGACCTCTCTCTTATGGAGGACAAGTGTCCCAAGCCGTTGGATGGCAGGGAGAAAGGCTGGAAAAGGCTCTCTAACCATTGGTTAGTTTTAGGAGGTGGGGGGGGGGACCACTGCCATTTAAGGTTAGGGAGCCTATTAGAGAGCTTTAGCTCTTATTTAGGATTAACCTAGCCGCCTAGATTAGTGGAAAGGAGGCTCACATGTGAGTTTGACCATGGAGCTCCTCTTTGAACCCTTTGTTGACCAATTGACTAGTCAAAAGGTCAAGGGGAGCTGAGGTGGCATGGAGTGGGTATGGGAGGCGGGTTGGATGAGTTCCAATGCCAAAGCCCAAGCTTTTGGGGTCAAAGAGAGGTTTCACCAATTCAAAGAAAGGTTTAAGGGCCTTGTCAACTTGGTTTGACTAGTCAACAAGGTCAAAACTGGTGATGTGACACTTGGGGAGGTAAAGGATTATTTGGGGTGGCTTGGTCAATGGTCAATGGTCAAGGGTCAAAGTCAAGGCTAGAGTGCGTGGAAGCAAGTACCATTAAAGTTTGACCAAGAATTGAGAGTTGACTTGATCAACTCAAATTGGGTTAGGTTGATGAAATGTCAATTCAAACCTAAGCCAAGTCTAGGAGTTAATTTGAATAGGTGATAGGGGTTGGAGAGCTCAAATGGGTTAATTTGACCCATTTAAACCCTTTAGGAGCTAATAGGTCAACCTAGGTTGATGTGGTCAACCAGGTTGACCCAAGGGTTGGACTTGGGTCAAATGGATTTGTTTGATCATTTGGAGTCTAATGGATGTGGTCTTAAGGCTTGAAAAGTCCATTTGGGTCAGAAAATCTATTTGGGCCCTTAATGGGTTCATAGGTCAACCTAGGTTGACTTGGTCAACTAGGTTGACCTTAGGCTTGAAATTGGGTTCAATAAGTCCCCACTATTGTTTAAAAATGATTGGAGAAAGTTTCAAAGGTTGATGAGTTCCAAAAATCCCCCTTAAGGGCATTTTGGTCATTTTGGCCTTGGGTCAATTCTAGGTTAAATTGAATCCATAAAAATATAGATTAATGCTTAACGAGTCAATATCAAAGGCCTGGTAGTGATCAAAAGATTTGGAGGGAGCTCCAAGGTCAAATTTCCCTAGGTGATAGGTCCAGTGGCATGGGTCGTAAATATTTGAAGGTTTTGCAACCTTTGGAGTTGGATTTAGTTTATGGGGTTAAAATCCTCTAAATGAGATCAAATTTGGAGGGTTGTCACTAGAGACATGTCCCCTCAACATTGAATTGATAGACCTTAAATTAGATGCCAATTGATTGGGTTTCAAGGTGATGGAAAAAATCACTTAGAAGGGTTTCAGGACCTGAGTCCTTAACCCAAAGATTTTGAATTTGAATTGAGCTATGGTCTTGATTAATCCTAAGGTCTGGAAACTAGGAAGACCCTAGGATCTAAAATCCTAGGAAGCCTAAGGTTTAGAAAATCCTAGGATCTAGAATCTTGGGAGAGGATAAAATGACCTCATACAAAAATGAGGTCAACAGAAATATCCAAATAATAAATGAGAATAGAAGGATCATTCACATGGACAGGTATCCCCTCACCAACATCACCAGAGAGCACATTCACCAAGTTATGCCAATCGGGTGATCCACAGATTCCATAAATGAGGAAAAAACAAATTGATTACCAAAACTTCTAGTAGTAGGAAATTAGATAGGGTTAACAACCATAACATTATTATTACCCTCAATAATCAAAATATGAGAAGCATTAGTAGAAGAGGGAAAAACACCATGAGAAGCAATATTGTTGTTACTATTATTCTTTTCCTCAATAGCCATAATATCCATAGCATTAACAGTAAGCAAGATATTGTGAATATTCTTTGAATCTCTAAGTAAATGAGGATGTAGGCTAATGCAATCAATTTTCATAAGCACTTAAAAATTTGAAGTCTCCACAAAAATGAGAAAACTCCTCCATCTCAACTTATTGAATACAACCAAATTTTTTAGCCCCAAGCCACACCACTATAGAGAATTCAGGCATTACCGGTGATTTTTTTCGGTGGTTAATGATAGTTTTCTGGCGATTTTTAAAAAAATTGGCGGCTTTCTGGGGGTTCTAAAACCGCAAAAATAAACCGCGTAGGAAACATCTTCCGACGGCCTATTTCTAGTGGTTAAGCGTATCGGCGATTTTCTGGCGGCCTAGACATCCGGTAATTTCTAACGGTTGTAGCGCCGGTGACCGCCGGTTAATCACCAGTGGCTTACCGGCAGTCCGGCCATCAAAACTGTCGGTATTAGCAGCGGCTAAACCACCAGGTCATCGCCGATTAACCACCGGTAAATCGCCAGTTATTTACCGACGACTTACTGGTCGTCAAAACAGCAGGTATTAATGGCGGCTAAACCTCCGGGTAGCTCCGGTTGAGCTACTAATAATATCCCAATCTATTTCATGTTCAGTATGAATAATAGTCACAAGAAATCTAAAATGTGTACTCTTATTAAATGACTTCATTGACCAAAATCAACAAGAAGAATATCATGAGCAAAAATCAAACACCAAGGTGTTGACCTCTACATATGTAGCACGGTCAATGAAAGTAATGAAGGCGATGATCTATTATTTTTGGTAAATAAGATATTGTTTAGAACGAAGATCGGAGTGCCTCTATCATAGTGAATTGATTAAAGTTTTGTCTGATTACAAAAATGGATCATATCGATGTCTTCAGGACATCAAATATACCAAATACAAGTTGTTCGTATGTGATTCGATCGAACGACAATGTGTTAGTGAATGTGACGCAAGCAAAATACTATCCAAATGGCCTCCACTTGTTAAACAAGCTTCGTCGATATATTTAGAGCATCAAATCTAACCAAAGAGGGATCCCACGCAATCAAATTGAACAAAAGCGATCGAAGTCGACGTACTACAGACATACTCGACGTTGCCCAAACGTCGTCCGCTTGCAAAATGAATTTCTCCATTATGTTCAGAACGTCGAAAAACACCGGGAAATGACTGCGATATTATTTGGATATTTGCACGAGTGAAAATATTAAATTCGGTGTGCAAAAATAGTAAATTAGACGGCTTTCGAGATGATTACAAACAAGTGGTAAATATGCATTAAAATTTGTTGATATTATATATGTATATGTATAAACTATGTTATGTATTAAATAAATTTTGTAAATATAAATGCTTATATTTAACTAATAATTAAGAATTAAAATATTAGTTAATATGTAATTATCTTGCATAAATTTCATACTGAGATTCGTAAATCATATAATCTATATTTAACTTAATATATTTAAATAAGACTTAATAGTTAATTTGTTAGTATAAATATTAGTTAATATATATGTATGCATCTCCAAATTCCACTCTTAAATTTTTAATCACACGTGATAGATAATTCCATTTAAACTAATAATATCAAAATACTAATTTGTACAAACAAGATAAATACAAACTCATTGTACTGTTAAGATATTTTATATTATATTATTTTTATTCCACTATCTATATCACCTTAGAGATGCCATATGTAGTTATCTAGATGAATACAGCTTGCATGCCACACACTAACGTGTTTCCTTGCATGGATTTCACCGCTTAGTTACCATTGAATTCCTAATAAAAAAAATCTGTATCACTCTTGTCCTCCAGATACACAAGTCTTCTGCACTTGTCTCCTCCAACAGCAGCCTGAGCTCCACCACTCCAAACCGTCCCCCTCTTCTACTTCTCTACAAGCCTACTGTTCTATGCTCTATCCCTCCTACCACTCCATACAAAAAGCCGATTCATATAGCAGCTCTTACTCCCTTTCATTCGCTCTCACATCTATACAGCCCTCAACCTCTCATTAGCTCCACCAGTCATCAATCCACAAGCCCACTCCACTAGATCTTCATACCTACAACTCCTCCAATCCCAACTTCGCTACTTGTCTGTTTATATAAAAGCCACCAAACTTTCTTAACCTTTCTCTCTCTGATTATATATATATATATATATATATATATATATATATATATATATATAAAAAAATATAAAACAAAAAAAAAAAAAAAAAAATCAGCCTTGCCACAAATCTCTGTCGTCATCGTCGTCTTGCTCGCTTGTCAAGGTATATTGTTCGCCAAACTCTAAAATCTCAAATCCCGTTCTCAATGTTTGTGGCGGACCAGCTAAGCACCTATACACGCTTTTCTTAGCGTGGTAGGAGGGAACCTGGTGCGATGCATACGACGAAGTCGGGAAACCCCCATAAGTACCCGCTTGCGGGGAAACAAATGCTTTTTTCTCTTGCAACAGGTACCGGTAGAAGACCCATACACGCTTTTCTTAGCGTGGTGGGCAGGCCTAGAATCCCTGTAGATGTCCCCTACGCGGGGGAGACGCCGGGATACCGCCAAAATTTTGACGAACATAGGCTCAAATAAAATAATTTGATATTTCAACCTCAAATAAATAATTTTTTGAGATTTCTTGAACTCAAAATTAAATAAAATTTGAAGAATATTTGAGCTTGAGTTGAATTATTAATATAAAAATCAAATCATTCAATTAATCAAATGAATATTAAATTATTTTGTTTGGCAACATTTCTCTGTTATGCCTTTTGGGTCATGTTTGATGGAAACTCTTTGGAAATATTTATAAAGTGGAAGTGACAAATAAATTTTATCATAACATGTTGGTTTGTGTTTCTAATAGCTTCCATGTTACAAAAAAAAAAAAAAAAAAAAAAAAAAAAAAAAAAATATATCACTACAGGAAAATTGTCAATTACCGGCGGATTTTTCCGGCGGCTTGCCGGCGACCGACTTTTCCGGCGGCCTAAATTTCAGTAAACATTCCGACGGTTTTCCGGCGACATACCGGCGGTTTGCCGACGGTTTTGTTTCCGGCGACTCTTCTATCGATTTACCGGCGGT
Organism: Dendrobium nobile; assembly: GCA_022539455.1. NCBI lineage: Eukaryota > Viridiplantae > Streptophyta > Magnoliopsida > Asparagales > Orchidaceae > Dendrobium > Dendrobium nobile. Next base: position 49,789,941 of record CM039718.1, on the reverse strand, counting down.
TTTTCCGGCGGCTTTTTTACTTTACCGGCGGCTTTTAATAATTAATTTAATTAATTAATAATTTTATTTTATTTTAATTAATTTTTAATTTAATTTAATTAATTATTAATTTATTTTAATTAATTATTAATCTAATACTTAGTCTAATTAAGTATTAATAAAATAACATATTTAATTAATTATTAACTTTAATATATTATTTTTTATTAATTTTTAATCATAATTTTGATGTTATATAGTTTAAATAAATTGTATTATACAATTTATCACATTTTCAAACTTAGCGCAATGGTGGGGACTTAGCAAAACCAAGGGATACGGTTCGAATCCCGGGCAATGCGCGTGCACGGCGGGCAGCAAGTAGGAGTCTGGCGGGCAAGGCGGGCAGCAGGCGGGCACGGCTGGAACTCGTGCGGGCAGGGCGGGAGCCTCTGTGGGCAGAGTGGGCAACCGTTCGGCGGCAGCGGGCATCTGGCAGACCCGGGAGTTCAGGCGGTCACGGCGGGAGAGAACGGGCTACTCGGGCAGGCCGTCCGGCGACAGCGGTGAGATTTTTTTTTTTTAATTTGACCGGCGGTTTATGACCGCCGGAAAGCCGCCGGAATAATTTGCCGTCGGTAAAAACCGCCAAAATTTACTTTCCTACGCCGTTTTTACCGGCGGTACATTAACCGCCGGAAATCTACAAAACCGTCGGAAAATGTTCAAATTCCGTCGGAAAAAGCCGCCGGAAATCGATGATTTTCCTGTAGTGTATAACATGTGGGTTTGTGTCTCCAGCAACCTTGATGTAAACAATAATAAAAAATAAAAAAAAGAGAAGTAGAATTTCTCTTTTCATCTATTCTTGAACAAGCAATGATTAATTTGAGTATGCAAGGAGAAATAATAAGTACTTTAAAGTCTCAAGGAAGAGTATTGATTGTTGGGAGGAACTCAAGTCCAATGTGGACAAATCCACATGCAATCATAACAAATCTAATGGCCACGATTAGATTATGATTGGTAGAGAGAGACACAAATGAACAGATCTTAGTTGTTATCTTTATAATTTGGTGTATTGAATTCAGTCTTACAATGAATTCAAAAATAAAAAAAAGAGAGGGGTGAAGAATGTGGAAGGAAGGAGTTGATTGAGAAAGTTGGCAAGATTCATGAGTTCTTTATTAATATCTTTAAACCCATTTTTATCATCTTTGGAGATGTTATAATTCATAGAAGAGTGAAAAAGTCCTCCATTCTTTGTTAATATTGTTACTATATTATGATAGTAACTTCGATAAATATTAATTCAAGGCATAAGTTGATCGAGTGGACTAAAATATAATCAATAGAATGGAAAAATATTGTTTTGTAGAGCCATCCGTAAGTGTTCATAACTATCAAAGACATGGACACTACATGTAAGAAGAAATTGATGCAGCTGAAAGAAAATAAATTTTAGTAGCAAGTGGAAACAAAGTTCCCATATAAGGCAATGAAATAAGATAGCAATGATTTTGGTAAGATTTTTTATGCAAAATGTGACTTTTTCAAATATCTTGTTTAAAATCAACGCCACCGGATCCGCACCATTTTTACAAGCGGACAGAAGGCATTTAATGCCCCCCCTCCTGCATACAAAAATAATTTTCTAAATGTCAATATGATGCACCGAGCAGGGTGTCAACACCTCTAAGATGAGTGTAGCAGCCTTGGAAAGCAAGCGACTATTCCAAGAAGAGTGCCACCGCCTTGAGAAGTGAATCACCGCCTCGAGAAGTGTGCATATTTAATTTTAAAAGTCTAATATACATGCTATTCTATCCCCGATGATGGCCGTGTTGAATGTTTATATCAACCGGAGGGGATCAACTATATAAATGCCCTCAAATTTTTACAAATTATAAAATTTGCAAATGACTCCGAATTCGCCCCGATGATGGCCGTGTTGAAAGCTAATATCAACCGGAGGGGACTTCAAAACATGCATATTTGGAACAAAATCTTGATAAATTTTAAAATATTCAAATAAAATTTATTATTTAAAACTTAAAGCAAAATTCCATCCATCATCCGTAAACGTTTGTTAAGGATGATAAATTTCAGAATAACTTCAGCTCATAAAGAGCAAAATGTCTAATTGAATGTATCACTGTGATTCATTCTCAAATGATTTCTCGCCAGTGTAGACGTGGCATGTGCCCTCTGACCGGGTGGTTTTGCTGCAAATAGCACCACTATATTACGGTTACGGTCAAAGCCCGTATGTTCTCCAATGGTTAAAAGCCCCTTGAGTAATGAATCATAGGGTGCACTCAATAAGGCACAAAGCTTTCTGTTAGCTAAGGTTGACTAAAATTTGTCTCCTTAAACAAGCATCCACCCCATGTCTACAAGGTCTCCTTGGACGAAGCAACCCATGGCTGCCGACAAGGATCCTTCTATCAGGTTGGGTCGACTACCTCCTCTGACTAAGTAGACTAGGGACCACGATGGCCCGGGACGACGGAACCATGGGATCTTGATCGGGTTCATCATCATTTCCCCCACCATCCGCTTTAAGTATAAAAAAATAATAAATTTATAATTCCAATTTCATTTGTTGCTGCTATATGCTAGGTATTTCATACCTATTTAGTGACTAGCCTTAATCGAAAGTGCTCTCCCGTGATCGGGAGGGGTAATTAACCATAGGTGCTTGCGCCTATGGGAAACCTAGAACCAGATTATAAAGTCCTCACAAATTGAGGGTGAAATCTCTGGGTAGTGTTTTATCCCAAAGTTCATCTACCTTCTAAAAATTTGACCCGGAACATCGTTAAAACTCTCCTACGCAGGGGAGGCCGGGGTACTAAATTTTTGGAGCCCACACAAGGTACATCCTCTTACAAATGTCTTGTGAGAACATCCATGAGTAAAGCAAAAAAGAAATGGACTTAATGCTAATCCTTGATTTAATCAGAGAGAAATAGGAAAAAAACTTGTTCAAACCACCAAATAGCATTTTTTGGAAAAAAAAAATAATGTAAACCTATATACCATTCGGAAGGCAGTTTTGCAAGTGGATTGCGGCCGTGCTCAGATGCCGGAGTGGGGGAGAGATATTCGGTTGGAGGGAGGTCATCAGCGGCCAGAATCCTGCGTAGGAGCTGCGATCGATAGCGAGAGGCCGTGCTCTAATGCCGAAGTGAGGGCGAGCGAGAGAAGAGAGAATGCGAGGAAATGAAGAAGAAGGCTCGGGATGGCTAATTTTAGGACATTTCCAGCAGTTTAGACCGCCAGAAAAAATTCACTTAAAACCGGTGGTCCAAACCGCCGGTAAAGGTGCTGGAACAAAATTAAACCAGCGCCATAGCCCGCGATTATTAAACCGCCGCTAATTCCTACGGCGGTTTAATAAACACTGACGGTTAATGCCGGCGATCTAACCGCTAGATAAACTGCCGGTATTACCGGCGGCTATAGGACCGCCAGTAATAGTCGCCGGTAATACCTAAATTTTCTGCAGTGCACAGTATTAGGATATTGCTTAGTTATGTCTAACTCGAGCAAAACTTCAGTAATCGAGGGGCGAGTCCCATTATATGTAGCATTGTCAGTTTTTGAGGGTGACCAAACAAAGAGCCCAAACTGTGTAATATGCAGGGAGAAAACAAATGGGCCTATGATTAGGAAAAGCAACCGAAAAAGGGATGATGGAGGATTCCACAATAATGTCAAAAAATGGTGACCATAAGCTTCATAAAAGAATTGAAAACAAAATAAGATATATAGGAAAAGACTCTACTATATTCCATATAATTATTAAGTTTGATTAAAACATGCCTTGAATTTAGGAGGGTGACTGAAAATTCACCGTTAAGCTGAAGATTAAAGAGAATTATTTGAATCGAGCCCAGACTATGCCCGCGATTGGAAAATTTACTGACCAAAGTGATTCAAAAGGGGCAGCAAGATTAAGAAACACCTTATTTCAAATCTATAGTGACGACAACCCACGATAGGCTGTAGATATGAGATCATGAAAGACAGCCTTAGAGGAGGCTCCCGAAAGGGCATCAACATAAGAGGGAGAGGACATTACCATTTAAAAAGCGAAAATATTCAAAACTAACATGATTAATCGCCGTTCGAGCCGAATGATCATTTAAAGGAGGAATGATCATGAAGAAAAAAAAACTAAAATACCAAAAAAAAAAAAAAAAAAAGAAGAACAATGAGAAAATCGAGAAAGCTCGAAGAGAAGAGTAACGAGACATCAAACAGTAAGAATAAACTTCCCTGAGTCAGCCAAAACGATTGTCAAGGATGCCAATTAGAAAGACGGAGAGGCAGCTAGGGTGCGAGAGCCAACATAAAATGAGTAAATAAATGTGTGTTAATGTGACATATGAACTTATAATTTTAATTCTTGATGCATTATAAGATAGATTAAGGTTGATTGTAATTATGAAGTTGACGTGAATTATTCTAGGTTCTTAGTGTAGCTCTATCTTTGAGAACAAATAGTATTTGACTCAAGTTCAAATATTAGGTTTGCTTACCTACTCATTTGGGGTTGTCTGAGTTGAAGTAAAAGGGGTGTAAAGTATTCCAAACGTACATGTTTTAAGAATATTGTTATTTAGTTTTAAGTAAAATAAATGAAGATTAAAATGTTGATATATTTGAAATTCACTTTTTAATTCATTTTTGGTGTATTTTGAACTCGTTAGATTTGGACGAGTTTCAAACACAACAGAAATTCGTCATCTTTACCTCCGCCTACCACCTATCGCCATTGCTAACTACCGCCACCGTCATTGACCCATGACTACGACCGTTGTCATCTAACTGCAGAAAAATCGCTTATTACCGACGGACAAAATCCACCGGTAACAACGATTATCCGATGGAAATTATATGTTTTACGACAGAGATTTCCGATGGAACATTGTTCGACGGTAAAAAGTACGTCGGAAAGTCTATACCGGTGTAAATTATCCGCCGCAGACATTTATGGAAGACTTACATGCGAAATTCTAGTGAAAAAAGGGAAGCAGAAATGTTGTTTCCCTGGTTTGAGTTTTGGTGTTTTATCAGCCTGAATTCTGGCGAAAATTTGCATGCCGTCGGACATATACCAACGGATGAATTCGATGGAGAATTTGTCGAAAATACCGGCGACAAATTTCCTGTAGGATCTGCCACCACAATCATCATCAGCCACCGCTGTCATCGACCATCGGTCGCCACCTTCGTCGCCTACCACCATTCATGACCACTAACTACTATTGACGGCCGACCACTATCGCCATCATCCACTGCCTACTACTGGCTAACCACTATCCTCCGTCGCCATCACCGACCAATCAACAATATAAGTGGAGTGACTAGTTACAGGAATGTGCGCATGAGAGAGAAAAAAAAATAAAAAATATGAGCACTAGAGAATACATATCATGCAAGAAAAATAATGGTGCGCTCCAATTTCAAAAAAAAAAAAAAACTATATGCAAAACATATTAAGGTCAAATACAACTTATGTAGGCAATTTTTTGACACGAAAGTTCTTAAGGCTCTTATTTAAATGTGTCTTAATTAATAATACTATGGTAATATATATAGTTATAGTTATCGTGTTTGGCTATAAAATAATTCTAACTCATAAAGCAAGAAGTGTCAGGATGAAGAATCATGAAGGAGAAATTGAAAGGTTTACACATACATAGCCATATAAAATCACTAGATGGTGCCTTTGATATGAATCGAACGTACTATTTTGAATATTTTCTTTAGTTTCATAAATGCTGAAATTCCTTAAGTTATCTCGTTGCTTTGTGGAATTATAACTACCAAGAAGTGTTTTAATTATAGAGGCTTAATTATTTTGGAATGATTCTCTTTTTGAACAAAGAGAACCCGACAGATTTCAAAAAATAGAGGCTTGCATTCAATGCTCTCTCATATGGACTTTAAATATAATGTTTTTAATGCGATTCATAATAGAGGGACAGCTCGCCATACTAGTTAACTCTTTAAGATAACGATAGCCCTTGGTCATATGCCATATACCATCCATTCTTTTATATAAATAAATGCCTAAGGATCTCTCTCTCTCTCTCTCTCTCTCTCTCTCTCTCTTTGAGACATATAGGCCAAAAATGGCAAACTAACTTACACACATCACATATATGGGACGCAAACAAGACCATTTAGTTGATAGTCAAAGCTCACAACCAACAACCTATTTACACCATAACATCAGAATCGAATAACAATACCTTTTGATTCTTTAAATCTCCCAAAGAGACAAGAACTTTGTCTTCCACACGAAATCTGCCGACTTCAGTCGTCGTTCGCCGTACCGTCGTAAGCTAGCTGCCGATTGCATTCGCCGTTCCTCATCCCGTCGCAAGATGGCGAGCTGCCGTGAAGAAAAAGCAGTGGTGCTTTGGAGCTGTTGTGTATCAGGGTGATGTGGCACATCCTGGTTCACCTTTAAACTGTCTAATGACCGCACGTAATAATTTTTGCAATTTAAATCAAAATTTCACTGATTTAAATAAAATCTATTATTAAGGGCATAAATGAGTCTACCCAACTCGTGACCTAGCTCGAGCTAGCTTCGATAAAGGGTTCGTGTGCTGATGAGCCAAACATGACTTGAGTTGTTAGCTTGCAAGCTAGCAAGTTTAAAAAAATATTGATAGAAAATTACAATACACTTGCAATAGATTAGAATCCATGAGTTCAAACATAAAGTTATTAAATATATTTAAAAATTATGCCTCTCTTCCTTATTCTTAATTTTTTATCTTATAATTTCTTATTTTTTATAATTTTATTATAAGAATTTCTTGAAATATTCCTTATTAACATTGATAGGCTATTCATGTTGAATTGCATATACTAGGATTACTCAATGGATGGCATTCTTATTATAATAATATTATATATATGCCCTTTATTTTCTCATATACGCTTAAAAAACAGAAATGTTAGGAAATTTTTTTTAAGACCATCTTAATATGTTTTATCTTAATGGCTTTAAAAATAATTTATTTTGTTTTATATTAAAAAAAGGGGGAACATCAAGCTTCAAGAATTGTGAAGTAGTTTACTCACATACATTATATTGGTTTATCTGATACATTACCAAAAAATCGTCTTATCCGAGCACGAATCTTGAGGTATGTCCAAATTGAAAACTTTCAAAAATAAATTTGTGGCCATATGAAATTCAATTTTAGCAAACTTATAATTGAACTGAACGTCTCAGTGAGACGAACAAAAGGAAACATAAATCGATCTATTCTGAGCCCAAATGAGATCAAATCAAAGGCTTAAAGAATATTAGGAAGCTTGAGAGTATTAATTGGATGACTAAAAGATATCCAAGTATAGCATGCTTATCTTCAAATTCTAACGAGCAAAAGATCACTTAATTCCAACATCATTAATGCACATACATGCTTGATAAATGCTCTATGATCGAGGAAATCAGTATGGGTCATCCGATGGAACACTTCAAATTTATCCCAAATCTTCTCCATATTTACAGGTCATGTCATTCTCAAAATCTATAAATAGACCCTTCTCACATGAGGGGAAGCTAGAACCTTTGGAGGCTTCGATCCAAGGCTAGACACTAAAGAGAGCTCTGAGGCTTGAAGCACCCCGAAGCTCCACCTTGACACAACTGTCGAACGACACTCCCCACTAGGCTGCCACTACTAAATCTTTGTCCGACCTTCATCGTCAGACCTCTATCTAGTAGCCATAATTGGGCATTCATCCAACCACCATCGCCTACCAACAACGGTCCCTTTGACCATCATTGCCCATCAATTATGATCCGATGACTACGGTCCCAATGACCTCTGTCGCTCGAAGACTACAATCCATCCAACCACCATTTCTCACTAAAAACCACAACTCCGAACTTCGTCGCTTATCAATTACGCCTCCTTTAACCTCCATCACTTTCTAACTACAATCTCTCAAATCGCCCTTTGATTATGGTCCCTCAGATTGCCCGCTAAATATGGTCCCTCTAACCCCCTTCATCAGCAGACTAAGGTCCCTTCGACCTCTATCGCCCATTGACTATGGTCTCTCTAACCACCATCGCCCATCGACTATGGCATTTCTAACTAGGATCACCTACCAACTACAGTCCCTCCCGACCTCTGTCGCATGCTGACTATGGTCTCTTCAGCCTCTACCACCCACCGACTATGGTCCCACCAACCACCATTGCCCGCTAACTACAATCCCTCCTTCACCACACTGTAAATAAGGTCCCTCCAACCTCCTTTTCATGTCGCATACGCTCTCTTCAACCTTTGCCACCCTCTTACCTCTGTTGCTCTCCAACTACAATCCCTCTAATCACCATCAACAGACTACGGTCTTACCGACCAAATAAATAAGCCAATATTCTTTTGAGAACAATACTCATATCACTCGATTCTTCCAACTCCCAATATGTAATGTTCTCTACATGATATATATTTACTACATTAAACCAAGGCATTTTGCCTGAGGGAAAGCATTATTTTTAATCAAGTACAAACATTAGTAGAATCATTTTAACTTGGTCAGGCCTCATAGTTTTTTCCCTTTTCAGGATTTTTCACATAAAAATCTTGAATGCACTTATGACTCTTGTACCCCTCCTCTTTTTATTTGTATGTTTGCTACATCTTCAATCGAAGCTAGGATGTTAAACTCTTTATCTCTCTACTATTATGAATGTTCTAGAATACAACATTTTGGTGCCTTTTGTGAAAAATAATTCTTGGTTGGGAGGAACATTTGCAACAACCTCAAAAGACCATTCACATCAAAGTCCTGAGCATGTCCAAAAGAGTAATTCAATCTTGAGAGCAACATCAATAAAATAGAAAACATGTGTTATTTTATCAGCTCTCAACCAATAACCATTATTATATCAATTTAATGGGAAGTGGATTTTGACTGGAGGGGGGAAACCTTGATTATAATCTCAAATATGGTTGTGGTCAAGTAAGTCCCTCTAATATTTTTATATGAAAAAAAAATCTTATTATAAACCATCTATCATACAACATCTAACAAATGCAAGACAGTTTAAAGTGAATTGCATTATATAGTCCTCAACTAGACTTGACCTCAAAAAGGTAATAATGGTCTAATGATAAATTAATCTTCACCTTTAATTCGGGATACACACGGCGTTAGCCCCTCCCAATCAAAACATAATAAATCCGAAGAGGATTCAATTTGACCTCTTTTATGCAGGTTAACATCATCGACAATGCTATAAAAACTAATATTTGATATGTCAAACATTCTTGGTGGATTCTCTTGAACTCTTCCACACAGGTTAATTCCATCATGAAATGCTTTGGAAAATAACCTTAGATAGGTCAAACATCCCTTGTAGATTTCCCTCATCCTCTTTCTTACATGTTAATGTCATTGAGCAACACTGATAAATAACCTTAAACAGGTCAAATATATTTGGATGATTTCTCCCAACCTCCTATGCATAGGTTAACATCATTGAGTAACACTAATAAACAATCTCTAATATGTCAAACATCCATAGTGAATTTATCTCAAAGGTTAATGCCATTAAATAATACTTTGGTAAGCAACCTCGGATAGGTTAAACATCTGTGATGGATTTCTTTTGACCCTTTTTATACAACACTTTGAAGCATATCTTTTCATTACCTTCTTAGTGGAAAGACCAAAGCCCCATCAACATCAGACCTCCACTCATTTGTCATTGTCAGTGTGCCGCTAAGCTGGTCTCATCGTTACACCACCTGACACCCTCTATCGGGTTGTTCACTATCCACCCTCATTAGCATGGATGATATTTCCTTCAATATAATGCAACTCTACCACTGCTAACATTAGCCATTCGCCTGATGGATAATGTTAGCCCTTCACCTCCTAAAAGGCTTCATCGGCTCCTCTCTTGATTATCATCATTAACACACCCTCCAACTACTACTATCGACACATCCCTATGGTTGTCAATACAAGTGAATCTTGCTTTAATTATTGCCACGGGTATTCAACTCTTGTTGGATAGTTTTTACCCCATTAGGGGATAATTAAATCTCACATAAGAGAGTTGGGATTAGTCACTGTCACCGGTATTCAACTCTTGTAAGATAATTTTCCCCCATCGGGGGAAAATTGGAGCCTACGTAAGAGGTTCAGGTCTTGATTGCCACCATAAAAATTCAACTCTTTTCAAACAATTTTCCCCCACTGGGGTAGAATTGGATCTTGCGTAAGAGGGTTGGGTCTTGATCACCATCACTGCTGTTCAACTCCTGCCAGACAAATTTCCCCCCACCAAGCGAGAACTAGAGCCTATATAATTCGGACAAATTTTATCCCACCATGTAAGAAGTGGAGCCTTCGTAAGAAAGTTGTAACATGATTACCAGTCCTACAAAATTTTGCTAATTCAAATTTTCTAAATTAAGGGGAAATTTTTGGACCAACTCAGAAGAATTGTGTTCTCCCTAACCTGTAAGAGGAATATTTATAGATCTTGAAGGGGGATAGCTTTGGAAAAAAATAACTGATTTTTAGACATTTTTTTGGATTTCTCAACTAACAATTTTAAACAAAAATATACAATAATAAAAAAGAAACCTATACCACATCTTGGGGGTGGCTAAAGTAACACCTCAAAGGAGGCAGCAAAAAGAAGAAGAAGAAGAAGAAGAAAATGTATGATTTTTTGCCCAAATAGATCAGGTCAAATCTTTTTTGGCCCCAGGACGATATTTTGACATACTAGACTTAATTTTGACCATTTTAGAGCCTAACAGAGTCTCTATAATTAGTTTCAAGCCATTTTAAAATTATATAACAAAACTTTTCTAAATTTCTTTCTCCAATCAATGCCTTAACTTTATAAAATCTTAAAATTATAATTGAGGGATTTTTCTTGGTTCACAACCTCGATGGGAGGTCCATGTTAACATCTACGGAGCGATTGCCCCTCATAATTATCTAAAATTTATTATTTTACTTCATGACATTTTGGAAATCTCCTACCCATTTTTGGACTCTAAAAGTTTTGACATTCGAAAATAGGGGCAGTTGATACACTCAAAAAAATTAATTTGACCAAGCACAAACCTTGTGGCATATATAAAATGGAAACTTCCAAAATTAAAATTGGGATCATCTGAACTTCAATTTTAGCAAACATCTAATCAAATTAAATGTCTCAATGACACAAACCCAACAACACAAAATAATTGGTTTAGCCCGAGCCAAGTTGAGGTTAAATCAAGTGCTTAAAGCATATTGGGAAGCTTTATAGCATTAATTGGATGACCCAATAATATCCAAGTATATCATGCTTATCTTCAAATTGAACATCTCAATGAGATGAATCCAACAAGCTTAATATCACATAATTCTAACATCATTAAGACACTTAAATGCTTAACAAATGCTTCATAATCGAGGGAATCAGTATGATCCATACAATGGAACATTCCAAATTTACCTAAGATCTTCTTCATATTTATTAGGCATGCCACTCTAAAAATTTATAAATAGATTCCCTCTTCCAACATAAGGGGGAGCTTGGGCTTTTGGAGGCTTCGACCATTGGCCTGAGTCTTAAGAGAGCTCTATTGATTGAAGCATCCTGGAGCACCACCTTAACACCCCCTTCAGAATACCCTCACCACCAGGATTCCTCTACTAGACCTCTGCCTAACCATCACGATCTGACCTTTGTTTGATAGCCACTACTAGGCGTTCACACAATCACCATCGCCTGCCAACTGTAGTCCCTACGATCACCGTCACTCGCTGACTACTATCCCTCATCCATCGTCGCCCATTGATTAAGGTCCCTTATACCTCCATTGCTCATCAACTATGGTCGCTTCGACCATCATCACCTGATGACTACCACCCCTTAGACCTTCATCACTACTGACTATGGTTCCTCTGACCTCTGATGCCTGCCAACTATGATCCCTCTGACCTCCATTGCCTTTTGATTATGGTTTTTCTGACCTTTGTCACCCACAAACAATAATCCCTCCAACAATTATTTCCCACCAATGATGTTCCCTCTGACCTCCATTTCTAGCCGATTATGATCCCTCCAACCCCCATCACCCGTCAGATTACCCTCCAACCACCATTATGTCATGCCCCAATATCAAATTTGAATGAATCATATATTTTTAATTGCTTAAATAGTCAACAAAATCTTGTATGAATTCATCAATACAAATCACTCAAGCAAAACCATCTAAAATCATATACATTATAATATTTTATTATATTCATTCTTGTAAAATCATATATAATAATCATGAGATAAATAAAGTTAATAATCTATCCATAGCTCTTGACTATAAATGAATAAATAAAATACAAAACAAAATAAAAAAGAAAACCTAAGAATCTCTAACAACCTCAGTCCACCTGGTCTTGATCCCTTCCTTGACTTGAAATCATTAAAATTTATATAATGTGTTAAAAAAACTAGTGGTAACTCAAAATTACTAAAGCTTCCAATGCAAGACTTAACAAATTAATATGCATGCTCAGTTCAATCCAATCTAATCAAATGATCAATTATCATTCATAAGGCTCAAAATGATTAATAACATGAGTAAGAGATCATTTCAATGAATCAGTAGACGATATAAAAATTAATAAATCTGTAAAGAAATTGTATTAAAATCATTCACAAATCAATAAATTAATCATAACATATAAGCATCAATATCACTAATGTTATCTATCTTATATATTATCAATCATATGTATCATATACAGTCAATACATTTATATGTTCTCATCATGATCTATCTATCAATGTTATATGTGCACATTACAATTCTATTTATCAATGTATACATATTTATGTATATAATTCAGTAAGGTAGGACATCCATCTTTAATATCATTTGTCATCCTTCCACCCCAATTATTTCCCACTTAACCATTAGTCCTACTTTAACCCCAACTATTAAACCATTTGTTATTAGTCTTAATTCAACCTCAACTATTGCCTAGTTGGTCATCAAACTTAAGTTGGCCCCCAACTATCAACCAGTTGGTCATCAGTCTTAATTATTTTATTACATAAATATCATGCACTCCTTAATCATATCATTTGCTCAATTCTATATAAGACAATATTATGTATTAAATACACTGATCTACAAAATAAATAAATGAAAGAAAAATCTCTACACAATGTATTTATTTTAAAAATCATAACACTCATTTTCTCTATTGAAATTTAATAGTATTATAGTCAAAAGGTTCATACAATCTAGATATATCGTATATGAAAAGTTACATTGTAAAAATGTCATAAATTAGAAGAATTTTTTTTATTGATTTAAGGGAGAATAAATCAATCAAACTAAAAATGATTGAAAACTATAATGATATTTGGGTTACTTACAACAATTACAAGAAATATCTAAATTAAATAGATGGATGAAAATAGCTCAAATGCTTTCTCTCTCCTCCCTCTTTCTTCCTTCCTCTTCCTCTTTCATTCTTCCTTCTTCCTTCTTGAGTAAGTCACAGAGGTGAGGGCGATAGATGGCTTAATGCTTAGTTCATAGAATTTTATATATATAAACACTTTTAGAAGACTAGCAATGTAGTGTTCATACCCAACACCACAGTGATGCATGCTAAATCAAGAATTATTATAGAACAGAGACTAATATGCCACATGGGTGATTTTTGGCATTGCTGTGCTTTCATGCTTAGCCTTGGAACCTTACAAAGTATAGTGTTGAAGCGCTCTAGTTCAAAAAAAAATTCAATTTTTTGTTTTGAATATATTTTTCATACTTTTCTATTTTAAATATTTTTATGACTTCGGGTTGTTAGAATCTACACACCTTAAAAAATATCATCCTCAATATTTCTACGAGAAAAAGTAAACAAAAAAATTAAAAAAATAACATAAATTCATCAAAACAAATTAATATGATTTAAAACAAATAATTTTGTTCAAATTTTTGAAACTAGTACTGATTATTGATTCATCATTCATTCAAATAATTATACTTACACATAGCTGTTAAGATAGTTGCTATTTGCATGCTTTTCATTTTTGCAACTTATAAAGTTTTGATGATTTCAAACATTATTGTTCAAATGTGTAGTTATCTCCTAACAATTTTGGAATAATTGTATTTGCTCTTGTGTGTACTGACATTTCAGGAAAAACGAACCCCAGACTACGAAGACTTCAAATTAAATTCAGCATGAGATACTTTGTAAAATTTGAAGCTTGCACTTTTCTTAGAAATCAAATTGAAAGGGAGTGATTGTATGTTGAGAAAATAAAAACATTCACACATAAGGAGATCATGTAGAATTTATACTGATCGTACAGGACGTATTCTGTTCGTACTGGACGATCAGACAGTTATCTCCTATAGAGCATTTGGAACGAATAGGAACTTGCTTGAAATTTTTTCTAAGTCCTATTCGTCCAGGACGAAATTAAATTATCGTCCAGGACGATCAGTCCTCGGGAAAATTTTCGTCCAGACGGAAATAAATTATCGTCCAGGACGATCAGTCCTCGGGAAAATTTTCGTCCAGACGGAAATAAATTATCATCCAGGACGATCAGTCCTCGGGAAATTTTTCATCCCGACGAAATAAATTATCGTACAGGACGATCAGTCCTCTGTAAAAATTTCGTCCAGACGAATATATTTTCGTCCAAACGATTAACCGACTTAGGACAGTTTTCAGCAGTTTCTAGAATCGACCTTGTAATAACCGTTCGTACTGGACGAACCTAGTTCGTACAGGACGATCAGCTGTACGAAGACATTTCGTACACATATTCAAATAGGGTCGTTTCAGATCGTTTAAGTAAAATCGTCCAGGTCGATCCACGATCGTACAGGACGATCCACGATCGTACAGGACGATCCACTGCGTACAGAATTGAATACTTGCAGTTTTTGGGCGGTTTTTCTTGTCTTTTGTATAAATAGTTCAAATTAGACTGCCACCCTATCTTTTTGTCATTTGATCTTCGTGCCTATTGAGAGAATAACCAAGGAGAGAGTTGAAGAGAGCATTCAAGGGAAGATTTCTACCACTGAAGCGAGAAGGCTTCACTTGGATTTCAAAGGTAAGAGTCTCTACTTGTGAATTGAGATTACTTCACTCTTTTCTTTCTTCCTTCTAGATTCTTGTGAGAAGATCTGTCAAGGAGATCTGGTTCTCTGCCGACACTTGGAGAGTGTGAACAGCCGAAGGGTTCTCTGCCCACACTAGGAGAGTGTGAAAGGACGAAGGGTTCTCTGCCCACACTAGGAGAGTGTGAAAGGATGAAGGGTTCTCTGCCCATACTGGGGATAGTGTGAA
Source organism: Dendrobium nobile (assembly GCA_022539455.1). Lineage (NCBI taxonomy): Eukaryota > Viridiplantae > Streptophyta > Magnoliopsida > Asparagales > Orchidaceae > Dendrobium > Dendrobium nobile. Next base: position 49,774,572 of record CM039718.1, on the reverse strand, counting down.
AGGACGGACGGTTCTCTGCCAACACTGGGTATTGTGTAAAAGGACGGACGGTTCTCTGCCGCACCGGGGAGTGGTGAAAAGAGTGTGTTGTAAAGGCTTCTCCGCCTTGCTGTGGGTGCAAAAGGAGAGTCACTATTGGTATTAGTGCAATACTCAGAGGGTGCCTCTGGGGAGTGGATATAGGTCTGGTTATAGACCGAACCACTATAAATCTGGTGTCTTTTACTTTACTTTTTTATGTTTCCACACTTTTTATTTCAGTTTAAAAAACTCTGTGGTTGAAAAACCTTTTTCTACAAAATTTAAAAGAGATTTTATTTCGGTTCAATAATATATAAAAAGGGGTCTTAAATTTTAACTTTGTTTTTTTAAAACTACCAATTCACCCCCCTCTTGGTAGCCGTGGGACATTCACTTAGGCTTAACAACCTAATTACTAGATTCAACAAGTGGTATCAGAGCTAAGTTTCAATATCATAAGTTTGAACTACTTTTTGATTAACGTAGATGGCTACTTTCGGAAACCGGAACACACCTGAGGGTTACTCTATTACTAGACCTCCACTGTTTGATAACATTCCTTTTGATTTCTGGAAAACACGCATGTCTACTTTCTTACAGTCACTTGATTATCGCATGTGGATATTAGTCCAGGATGGCTACACTAAACCAACTAGATTAGTTGATGGAGTAATGGTAGAAATACCTTTTACTGATTGGACTGTAGAAGAACGTGACTTAGCACAATTAAATGCCAAATGTTTAAACAGTTTCTTTTGTGCTTTAAAATCTGAAGACTATATGCGGGTTTCCACTTACAAAAGCGGAAAGGACATATGGGATAGACTTTGAATAACTTATGAAGGGACAAATGAGGTTAAACAATCAAGGCTTAATATCTTGTTACATGACTATGAATTGTTTCGCATGAAACCTAATTAATCTATTTCCGACATGTACACAAGATTTACACAAATTGTCACTTCTTTGCATGCACTTGGTAGGGAATTAACTAATGCTGAAATTGTCAATAAAATTCTTCGTTGTTTACCTACTACTTATGATGCAAAAATTACTGCAATTACAGAGTCTAAAGATTTAAACATTTATTCTATTGACAATCTTCTTGGTTCACTCATTGCTTATGAGCAAGGAGTAAGTCAAAGGAAGATTGATGTAGGTGAACCACGAAAGGAGAAGAATATAGCACTAAAAGTGGAAGAGTCAGAGAGTGAACACTCACAACTTGAGGATGAAGATGATGTTACACTAATGACTAGACAATTCAGAAGCTTTTTAAAGAGGAAGCAGAAGAAACGCCAGCTATGGAATAGAGGTAAGTTTAACAGAAATGGCAAGGTTTCTAATGAAATGATTTGTTATGAATGCAGGAAACTAGGTCATATCAAGACTGATTGCCCAAAACTCAAAGCCACTCCTGCAAAGGAGAAGGTGGAGGAGAAACCTATGGTAAAGAAGGGCAAGAAGAAGTTTCAAAGAGCTTTCTGGGCGGACTCAGCTTCAGACTCATCTGAGACAGAAGAAGAAGAAGAAGTCACTAATCTTTGCTTGATGGCAGACAAAGTGGATCACTCAGATCAAGAAGAGGATTGCTCTCACACAAGACCTCATGGGAGCATATGGTACCTGGATAGCGGATGTTCAAAGCATATGACTGGAGACACTACACAATTCATATCACTAGAAGCCAGGAATGGAGGCAAGGTTACACTTGGAGATAATACCACAAAGAAAGTGGTTGGATCAGGTATGATTGGTAATTTCAAAAACTTTTTTATAGACAATGTGCTATTGGTTGAAGGCTTAAAGCATAATTTGTTAAGTATAAGTCAGCTATGTGACAAGGGTTATAATGTGAAATTCTTACCTACTAGCTGCATATTAAGCCTAAATGGGAAAGAAGTTTTAAATGGAAAAAGGGTAAACAATGTTTACATGCTAGATTTGAATTCATTTCATACTCCTATTGCTTTCTGTTTGAAAACTGTTTCTGATGAATCTTGGCTTTTGCATAGGAGACTTTGTCATTCTAGTATGAAAAATCTTAGGAGAATTACCCAAAAGAATTTAGTAAGAGGTATACCAAAACTAGACTTTACTAAGGACCATCTTTGTGATGCATGTCAATTAGGAAAACAAGTGAAGTCCTCTTTTAAATCCAATAATGATCTTAGAACTAGTAAACCATTGGAAATTCTTCACATGGATCTTTTTGGACCAGTAGGAACTGTAAGTCTAGGAGGGAAGGTATACGGATTTTTTATTGTGGATGATTTCTCTAGGTTCACTTGGGTTAGATTTCTTTTTTATAAAAGTGAATCATTTGAGGAATTCAGAAATTTTTCAACTTGGATTCAGAGAAAATTAGGATGTGAAATAATGTCTATACAAAGTGATCATGGAGGAGAATTTGAAAATGATAAATTTGAAAATTTTTGTAAAGAAAAAGGGATTGATCACAACTTTTCTGCTCCTAGAACCCCTCAACAAAATGGGGTAGTTGAAAGGAAAAACAGAATATTAATAAAAGCCGCTAGAGCAATGTTGGCAGAATACTCTCTTCCTAAATATTTTTGGGCTGAGGCGGTTAGCACTGCATGTTATGTTCTGAATAGGGTGAATGTGAGATCAAATTTAAATAAAACACCCTATGAGTTACTAAAGGTAGAACACCAAATTTGTCTCATTTGCATGTTTTTGGTTGCAAGGTGTTCATTCATAACAATGGAAAATCTGCCTTAGGAAAATTTGATCCAAAATCAGATGAAGGAATTTTTGTTGGATATTCAAGTGTTGGAAAATCTTATAGGGTATTCAACAAAAGAACTTTAGTTATTGAAGAAACCACACATGTTGTATTTGATGAATCTGGAAATTTAGAAGAGCCAAATATTGTTGAAGAAGAAATTGAGGAAAACTCCCAAAAAATTGATAGATTAAATTTGGAAGAAAACTTTGAAAGAGAAAACCCTTTGCCTAGAGATTTGAGATTTTCTAAAAACCACCCAAGAGAATTGATTATAGGAGAACCTAGTGAGGGTGTTAAAACTAGGCGTGGATTAAATAAGGAAGTCAATCATTCAGCCTTTATTTCAACCATAGAACTCACTAATATTGATCAAGCACTTTCTGATGAATTTTGGATATTGGCCATGCAAGAAGAGTTAAATCAATTTGTAAGAAATAAAGTTTGGGAATTAACTATAAGGCCAAAAGATCAAAGTGTTGTTGGAACAAAGTGGGTGTTCAAAAATAAAATGAATGACTCAGGAGTAGTCATTAGAAATAAGGCTAGATTAGTTGCTAAGGGGTATAATCAAATTGAAGGAATTGATTTTGAGGAGACCTTTGCCCCTGTAGCAAGACTTGAAGCAATTAGGGTTTTACTTGCCTTTGCCTGTTTTAAAAGTTTTAAATTGTTTCAAATGGATGTCAAAAGTGCCTTTTTGAATGGTGTTATTGAAGAAGATGTTTATGTAGAACAACCTCCAGGATTTGAAAATTCAAAATGCCCAAATAATGTTTTTAAGTTAAAAAAGGCATTATATGGATTGAAACAGGCACCTAGGGCTTGGTATGAGAGATTGAGCACTTTCCTACTTGAAAGATCTTTTGAAAAAGGAAGTGTAGATACAACTCTCTTCTTAAAGAAATTTGGAAAGGAAATACTCATTGTTCAAATTTATGTGGATGATATCATCTTTGGATCTTCAAATAAAAATCTTTGTGATGATTTTTCTAATACAATGAGTAGTGAATTTGAAATGAGTCTAATGGGAGATTTAAATTACTTTCTAGGTTTTAGCATCAAGCAACTAGAGGAAGGAACATTTCTTAGTCAAACCAAATATATTAAGGACATCCTCAAGAAATATGAAATGGATAATGCTAAACCTATTAGTACACCAATGAGTTCCTCAGTTCAGTTAGATAAGGACCTTAAGGGAAAATCTGTTGATCAAAAGAAATATAGAGGGATTATTGGATCTTTACTTTACTTGACTGCTAGCCGACCAGATATTATGTTCAGTGTTTGCTTATGTGCTAGATTTCAATCAGATCCAAAAGAATCACATTTGACAGCAGTAAAAAGGATCTTAAGATATTTACTAGGAACTCAAAACTTAGGAATTTGGTATCCTAAGTTTAGCTCTTCATTTGAAATTATTGGTTATTCAGATTCTGACTTTGCAGGCTGTAGAGTGGATAGGAAAAGCACTTCTGGAACATGTCAATTCATTGGAAATTCATTAGTTTCTTGGTCCAGTAGAAAATAAAATTCAGTAGCCCTATCTACTGTAGAAGCAGAATACATTGCATTAGGAAGTTGTGTGGCACAAGTACTTTGGTTAAAACAACAGTTGATTGATTTAGGATTATCTGTAGGCACTATTCCAATTTATTGTGACAATACTAGTGCTATTTGCATTTCCAAAAATCCTATTCAACATTCTAGAACCAAACACATAGATATAAGACATCATTTCATAAGGGATCATGTATCCAAAGGAGAAATTGAACTCACACATGTTTCAACTGAAAATCAACTTGCAGACATTTTTACAAAACCTTTAGCCCTTGATACCTTCAGTACTTTAAGAACAAGGTTAGGTGTTATTGATTTAAATGCCTAAACAAAATGTCTTTGCAACATTGATGTTTATGTTTTTGTTTTGTTTTTGATTATGTGAATTTTTGTGTGTTTTGAATGAATTTGTTTTTGAGTGTAAATTTTTTTTGTTTGTTTTCTTTTTTTAAGTTTGGTTTGATTTTCTTAAAATAAAATTCAAAAATTCAAAAATTAGAGGAAATCGTCCGGGACGACTTTTGGTTCGTACTGGACGATGTGAGAAAAATTGGTTTGCGTGCATTTTACCAGTTTTGAGAGCAGTTTTTAATTAAATCGTCTGTACGATCTGAATATCGTCTAGGACGAACTTTTTGTTCTCAAACGTCGGGACGATTGAATGCAGCGGTTGAGTGGATAAGACAGTTTTTAATATGGATTTCGTCTGTACGAAATTTTGGTTCGTCCAGACGAACATATGTCGTTTCAGTGTAGGGGACGGTTTTCAAAAGACATTTAAATGAGTTAATTCTAGATCGTCTGTACGAACTTTTGTTCGTATGTACGATCGGTCAAGTCAAAGGTCTGTACGAAGAGACGCATCGTAAGTTGTGTTGATTACGAAAAGCCGTTACATTTTGGACAAATTTGATCGTCTGTACGAAATAATTTTCGTCCAGACGAACGATGATTTTCGTCCAGGACGAACCTTTTTCGTCCAGGACGAACGTATCGTTTTCTTTAAATATGAAGGCTTTCTAACTCAACAATCACAATTTCAAACTTCTCTTTCAATCCCTTTCTACTTCAAATTGTCAATGGCCTCCTCAAGCAAAAGACAAAAGGTGTTAGCGAAGAAGCCGAATAGGAATGCCTCGGAAAACTTCCTTTCTAAGGAAAATGAGGAATCATTTTCTCGTTTTGCTTCCGCAAAAAATAACTCCATCTCGCATCTTAATCCAAAGCGAGATAAATTTTAAGGTAATACACCTTTTTGCCTCAACCCAATTCCATTTCATACTTTCTCTCGTCCATTTCTACAACAAGCAAACATTTCTCTACTTTCTAGCCAACATGAGTTTTAACTCCGTCCATTCTTCCATTAGTTCCTATGTATTCAAGCAAAAAGTAGAAATCACCAAGCATGACATTGGTGCATTTCTAAACCTAAGGACTGAAGGATATAGAGCTCACACGTTATGACCGAAAACAGAATCAGATGGGAAGATGTCAATATGGTAATTAGAAAAAGTGGCGTAACCTATCATATTGCTAGAGTATCTGGGATGACCCAAAATGCTCGTATCATCCAGCATATCCTTAGATCTTCAATCATTCCTAAAGCTGGTGATAGGATAAACATTACTCCTCTCCTTTCTGTTCTAACCTTTTTGATTATGGATCGTCGCCCTATCGACGAAGCCCAACTTATCATAGATCATCTCTATAGGCTTTCAGAAATAGGACATGCTGAACAGAAGAGGAAAAAGAATATTTCTTTGGGACATTTAATTACCTACATTTTGGAGAAGAAATATAATTTGGTGCATCCTGATGAAGAATATGAAGAGCCAGTTTACTATAATGATGCATCATTCAGATTGCTCTTCGGGGAGGAAAAAGAAAAAGAAAAAGTGCATGCCAGTGCTTCAGAAGAAGAAGAAGAAGAAGGAGCGCAAACCTCTGCACCTCAGTCAGATTATCAGAATCTGATTGAGAAATTTGATAGATTAGAGACTCATATTGATCAAAGGTTTGATCAATTTGATGCTCAACTTGTGCAGCAACAACATGACATTGGTATAATTAGAAATGAAGTACATGATATCAATACCAATGTAATGTTGATGGCCTCCTACTTTAACCTTTTCGGTGGCATTCCTCCTCTCCTCCTCCAGAACAGTAGAGATGAATTTCTGTGTCTTTGTTGTACTCGTGTTGTAGTTGTTGTTTTAGTGTTTATGTTAAGTGTTTGTTTGTCTTTTCTTTTAAGTTGTGTTTAGATATTGTGAAATGTGTAATCCTTTCATAAATATCAATGCATTTCGTACTTGTTTCAATGTTGATTTGTTATTGAAATGTGGTTAATTTTTATGAATTTCATTAGTATTATTTAATCTTCATAGTGCTTAAATTAGATTGTAATTTGAGATTATCTACATTAGAAAATCTAGTCTTTCTAAATTTAAAAGTTGTTATAACTTGTTGTAATTAGAACTTTTAAATTCATGTCTATTCATTTAGACTACATAAAAGTTAATATTATTATTGCAATTTAGATGTTGTCTTATTTTGTATTTTCTAGTTCAATTAATATTTATGCACTTAAAAAAAAAAATTGAGATTCTAGATTATTGTCTTTGGAAAGAATTCAATTACTCTTGAAAATTGTACAAATATACAAAATCAAAAGGAATGCGCAATAAAGTTGCAAATGTGAAAAAGAGGCACAAAATAAGCCCAATAAAGAAAGATGCACAAAAATGTGCCAGCTATATGAAAAAGATGCGCAAAGCGCCACTTGTGGTAATTCTCTTCTTTCCAAATTCTTTCAATCTCTTAATTCAAATTGATCTTATGTTCATTTATATTCTTTTGAACTTTGAAATATCGAATTTTTCTTCATCTCTCTAGTAATGATTTTCTATATTGGAATGTCTAAATTGAATCATGTCTTTGCTAAATTCTTCTTACTTACAATGTTATATCACTTTTTAAATTTCATGAATTTCTATGATTCACCTAATGTTTTTAGTTTTAAAATTGCATACCTTGTAACAATCACCATTTAGATTAAATGTTCCAATGAATTTCATACAATTACTTACATTTCTTGTCTATTTCTTCTTCACTTTTTGTTGTTGTCAAAAAGGGGGAGAAATCATTGTGTTTGTATGCTTTGTTTGTTCATATGTTTGTATGTTTGAGTTTCTAGTTTATTTTAGTTATTTTTTTGAAAAATAAATTTTTTTTTTGCTTCAAATTGCCTCCTTATTTTCATGTATTCATCAATTCAGGGGGAGTTTAGGAGATAGAAAGATTTGTTTAAATTGAAATCATACAAACAATAATTGTTTTGCCATCATCAAAAAGGGGGAGATTGTTAAGATAGTTGTCATTTGCATGCTTTTCATTTTTGCAACTTATAAAGTTTTGATGATTTCAAACATTATTGTTCAAATGTGTAGTTATCTCCTAACAATTTTGGAAGAATTGTATTTGCTCTTGTGTGTACTGACATTTCAGGAAAAACGAACTCCAGACTACGAAGACTTCAAATTAAATTCAGCATGAGATACTTTGTAAAATTTGAAGCTTGCACTTTTCTTAGAAATCAAATTGAAAGGGAGTGATTGTATGTTGAGAAAATAAAAACATTCACACATAAGGAGATCATGTAGAATTTATACTGATCGTATAGGACGATATTCTGTTCGTACTGGACGATCAGACAGTTATCTCTTATAGAGCATTTGGAACGAATAGGAACTTGCTTGAAATTTTTTCTAAGTCCTATTCGTCCAGGACGAAATTAAATTATCGTCCAGGACGATCAGTCCTCGGGAAAATTTTTGTCTAGACGGAAATAAATTATCGTCCAGGACGATCAGTCCTCGGGAAATTTTTCGTCCCGACGAAATAAATTATCGTACAGGACGATCAGTCCTCTGTAAAAATTTTGTCCAGACGAATATATTTTCGTCCAAACGATTAACCGACTTATGACAGTTTTCAGCAGTTTCTAGAATCGACCTTGTAATAACCGTTCGTACTGGACGAACCTAGTTCGTACAGGACGATCAGCTGTACGAAGACATTTCGTACACATATTCAAATAGGGTCGTTTCAGATCGTTTAAGTAAAATCGTCCATGACGATCCACGATCGTACAGGACGATCCACTGCGTACAGAATTGAATACTTGCAGTTTTTGGGCGGTTTTTCTTGTCTTTTGTATAAATAGTTCAAATTAGACTGCCACCCTATCTTTTTGTCATTTGATCTTCGTGCCTATTGAGAGAATAGCCAAGGAGAGAGTTGAAGAGAGCATTCAAGGGAAGATTTCTACCACTGAAGCGAGAAGGCTTCACTTGGATTTCAAAGGTAAGAGTTTCTACTTGTGAATTGAGATTACTTCACTCTTTTCTTTCTTCATTCTAGATTCTTGTGAGAAGATCTGTCAAGGAGATCCGGTTCTCTGCCAACACTTGGAGAGTGTGAACAGCCGAAGGGTTCTCTGCCGACACTTGGAGAGTGTGAACAGACGAAGGGTTCTCTGCCCACACTGGAGAGTGTGAAAGGATGAAGGGTTCTCTGCCCACACTAGGAGTGTGTAAAGGACGAAGGGTTCTCTGCCCACACTGGGGATAGTGTGAAAGGACGGATGGTTCTCTGCCAACACTGGATATTGTGTAAAAGGACGGACGGTTCTCTGCCGCACCGAAGAGTGGTGAAAAGAGTGTGTTGTAAAGGCTTCTCCGCCTCACTATTGGTATTAGTGCAATACTCAGAGGGTGCCTCTGGGGAGTGGATGTAGGTCTAGTTATAGACCGAACCACTATAAATCTGGTGTCTTTTACTTTACTTTTTTACGTTTCCGCACTTTTTATTTCAGTTTAAAAAACTCTGTGGTTGAAAAACCTTTTTCTACAAAATTTAAAAGAGATTTTATTTCGGTTCAATAATATATAAAAAGGGGTCTTAAATTTTAACTTTGTTTTTTTAAAACTACCAATTCACCCCCCTCTTGGTAGCCGTGGGACATTCACTTAGGCTTAACAACCTAATTACTAGACTCAACAATAGCATCCCATCACACAATTGTTGGTGGAATTTTGGAAACAGGTTTTTGAAAAAACTTGGTTTTCTTTGGGACCTCAAAATGAATTCTAAAATTGAATTGTCTCGTTAGAAAAAGTATATCACCTCGAGAGGTAAAAATAAAATTTCTTGACGGTATATTCATTTAGAATTATGTAATTCATCTTGAATATCATGACTGGATTACTATAGAGAACTTCATATGGCCCGAAGGGTTAAAATGAGATTCTACTGAACATCCAGCCACAATAATCAAGAAGTGTGATCATTGATTTCACATTCAAAGCCTTATCAAAGAAAATGTGTATCTCCCCGAAGGTAGAAAATACCATTCGATGATAATTCTTTGATTGTAATAATAACGATCACTAGTATTTAAGTTTTCCCAAAGAAATCCAATTGAACTTAGAAAAATCAATTTTTAAAATCAGGTGCGTGTGGTTCTAAATCACCTACGAGCGCAAGCCCTCATAGTTAATTATATCGTAGGGAGACAAAGTTCCCTACGAAAACTCTCGATTAAAATAGTGGCAAAATTTTTTTAGATTTTCTAGGAGTGATATCAAAAAGAGATGTGAATTTTGGAAACTTAAAAGGGTATGGATCAAGATTGATCAGTTATTAATAGAATCAAAGGGAGAGAAGTAGGGGACATTTTGAGATTCCAGAACCATCCGGAAGTGTCCCAACTTAATCTAAGTGCTGGGCTTTATGTTTTAGGATTGAAATGAAGCTTTAATTAGAGTTAAGAATTTTATTAGAAATTTGGGATTATATTTCTGAAATTTAGGGTCATATGAACAAAGATCTGCCCCGGATCTTAAATCTAATTTGGACACTGGATCACAGTCATCCAAACCTAACTAATATAGTGTAAGGCCTAGACTTACCCCAGCCTGGACTGGGGAGCCAGCTAACCACCTAATCAATTTAAAATACATGAGTTTGATCTTTTATGAAAGAGTGAAAGGGACGTTTTATTTAAAGGTTTTGGATAGTTGGGGCCGACATCTAGAGATTTCCCTAATTGGCCCCTTTGACTTATATTGGGTGCAAAATGCTAATAACTAATGCAATTAAAATTTTGACTTTTTTAATCTATTTCTAATGCAATGCATGCTAGTTGATAACCTCAAATCAAGTATGCTTGAAAGTTAAAAATAGGCTTAGAAAATAATTTTGTAGAAGACTGGACTTCCCCGGGTCCGGCACCTCGTCTTCATAAGTCAGACTATTCGGACTCTACTCGCAGGCAGGGAAGGGTCTAAAACAAGGAAAGAGTAATGCAGAAATATGCATGCGATCCCGGGGTCGATCCCTAGCTAATTCCCAAGATTCGTTATCTTTCTATGTTATTTAGACTCACTAAAATTTTAAACTTTAAAGTTATGAATATAAAAATTTTCACACCCTCACGAGCCTCACGTATCCAGGCGAAAACAAAAGCGGTACACAATCGCCAAAAAACTAAGAAAAATAAGCAAATCCTAAAGGCAATCAATCATCACATCAATATAAATAAATTAATTAATAAATGTCCATAGACAAAGTTGCCTTACTTATTACAAACCAGGGTCTTGCAAAAAGTAAAGTGGCCGGGCACCACTGACAATAACCCGGATTCTAAACCTAGTAGTGAAGCAAGTGGTTTTGAATGGGATACTTTCTGTCTTCAATTCTTCAATCTTGTTCTTCTTCAGGTTCATCTCTTTCAGGCTCCTTGGATTCTTCATAGTAGACTACCCAAATGGATAAGAGGGTACTTCCTTTGAGGGGAAGGCCACTCTTTCTTCTTTGGGTAGGAAAGAAATGATCCAAATTTGGATCTTCGAATAGAAAAAGGGCTACTCTCCTAAGGGGTATCCTTTTCTCTTTGGAGTCCAAGCTTTGGATCTATGTATCCCAATTCAAAACTCCACTTTCACAACACTTTACACTTGCTCAAATTATATTTGTATAAAATCAAAATTCTAGACTCTCCTGCAGGGTTATCCTAAACAGTTAATAAATCATAATATATTCTCAAGCAGTTATATATATATATATATATATATATATATATAATATATATATATATAAACACACTGGACACGCTCTTTTTATTATTTGGGGGCTTTAGCGGCTAAAGCGCATGTGCAAGCATTTATAATAATTGATTTTTTTTTATTTAGCCCCCTTTTTTATTGCCCTGCATGAGCGTGGTCACCTGCAGAAAGTTGTGTGAACATCCAGATCGTACCTATCCTAAGGGTAATCTAGTCGCCAAATACATCAACTATCCACAAAGTGCAGTAAAAAGTAAGCAGACACAGCAAAGCAATTTCATTCACAACATGCAGTAAAACCCATGAAAAATTCGGCACACAACGGTAAAGTAAACATCGGCCTAACCTAGATCTAGAGTTGGTTGTTCTAGCAAACCATCTAAAGTGTGTGTAAAAGGTCATGTGGCTGGGGTAGATCCTAAAGTGGGTGATTAGTTAAAGTTGTCTAAAAATTTGAGTTTGTTAAGGCTTAAACGGGGATTTAGGTTAAGGTTTAAATATTAATATATTAAGAATTTTTATTAAATATATTTTAAGAGTTAATTGATTAATACATTTATTTCACATTGAGGCCGTGAAGTTTATTTCACCTTCCTTGGGGCTAAGTTAATAGCCTCGTAGGCCTGAGTTACCCAGTAGTAATCGGGGTTGATTAAATTAATTTAAGTTGGATGGAATTAAAGAGTGGATTAATATAAGAAGGAGTTAGTTACTGATTTTAAAGGGTTGAATAAGAATTTTATTATCCTATTAAGAAAATTTTGGAATTTGAGAGAATTAATGGGTTTTGGGAAATTACCCGGATGTGTTAATTAAGGAGTCAAAATTTGATTTTTAAAATTAGATAGAAATTTGAAAATTTTAGATTTTTAATAAATACTAGATCTTATTATGAGTTATTAGACATGTGATACATTCAATTTGAAGTTTTTTATGAAAAGTTATGATTTTTAGAAGTTTTAACCAAATTTTGACCTATAGTTGACCAAAATATTGACTTTTTGAGTTTGTCCAGATTTTGGGGATTTGAAATTTTTAATAAATACTAGATTTTAATTAGAGTCATTAGCCACTGAGTTTGATTGATTTGAAATTTTTTACAATTAGTTATGAATTTTGGAAGTTTGAGTATTTATTGAAATTATTTAATTATTTCAATTAAAGGCCATTTTAATGATTTGAACCCAAATGAGTCCTAAACTTCTTGAAATCAACTCCAAGAATCAGAAATGATCTAAGGAGAGATCATCAAGTGTTTAAATATTTTTTTTGGGATTTGTAATAATTTTTAATTAATTAAAATTGATTAAACATTGATTTTAACTTAAAATTAAATTAAAGTGGATTTTAATGTCAAATTAAATAAATTTCAATTTTCAATGATTAAGAGTTGAAATATGATTGATTAAAGGTATTATGGGTGTTTTTTGGAATTAATATAAATTTATGATAATTTATTGAATTTTCTAAGTCCTTAAAGGGGCTTAAATTTGACATGCTCAATTTTCTAACCTAATGACCTCCAAATTAAGTAAAATTTAAACCTGAGGTACCTGATGTCACTACGTTTACTATGTTCAAGTTTCACCCCTATTGGGTGTGTGTGCGAGCCCTATGGATTTTCTAATTTTTCCAGATATTTTCTTAATTATTTTTCCTAGGTGTCTCTACTGTTTAAATAGGATTGAAATTTGGTGTGTCTAACCTTGACATAAATTAAATCATACCATAGAAATATCACAGTAAAATACTAAAATCTTAAGGAGTTATAAATTTTCAAAGTTTAGGGTCCAAAATAGACCCCTTTACCTTAAAAATTCACATCACAGAAATCTATTGAATATCTGACCCTATACAAATTATCAAACATGCCTAAGATACCCAATAATCATCCACCAAAATTTTGACTTCATTTGATCACTGGATTGTGAGAAAATTGCAAAATATGAAATTCAAATAAACTCAAATATCTCACAATATAGAAATCAAATCAATATAATTTAATTTTAATAAATACTACATTATATTATGTTTCCAACGAGCCTAAGAACATTCAATTTGGTGAAAAACTCAATTTTCTGTGAATTTTAAAAGATTTAGAACATTTAAAGCATTTTTTATTCAGATTTGGGTCAAATCAGCTAACGGTGACGTGGCGGCGTGGCGTGACGCCACGTCATCCTCCAAGACCGTGGGATGACCGCGTTCAAATCCAGGAGAAAGCCACGCGGTATACCCAGATCTGAGCCGTCTGATCTTTGATCGGACGGTCCAGATCTTCTCCAATTCATTTTAAATAGAAATCTTTAAATGCTCATAGCTTTCAAACTACTAGATGAAATTTCACAAAATTTGAACTGTAGCTAGAGGGCAATATGATCTTGCAATGCCTGGAGTTTGGAGGCTTCATTCATTATAAAATCACTACAGTTTTAAATTAGAAGTTAAACTCTAAATGAGCATAACGTACAATCCAACCGTTGGATTTTTGCACTCTTGGGCTCGTTTGAAAGCTGAAGTGATTCTCTACAACTTGGATGAAGACACCAGGAGCTGGATCTTGTTGGATCGAAAGTTATATTTGAAAGTCTTCTTTCTCTCTCTAGAATGCTCTCTCCTCACTAAAATAGTGATTTGAGGCTTGGAAATGGTTGGGAAAAGCTTGGGAAGGCCTTGGGGAGTGCTGGAATGTATGGGAGGAGGTCTTGGAAGGTTGAGGGCTGCTGGAGTTTTTGAGCTTTAGATCATATGAGAGGAATGATCAAGAAGCCACCTTTAGGTTAAGTTTTCCCCACTTTACCTTTGGCTTTTGGATTGGATGGTTAAGATTTGATTTGGAGTGGTTTTAGATGAGTTCCAAGTGTCCCCTATGCTGCCCAAGGCTAGGGAATAGGGTTGGTGGTGAGTGTGACTTCTCTTGGTTCATGGGAAGAGGGGACAACACCTTTTTCCCCATTTGGATGAACCAATGCCAAGCCTTGTTTAAGGGGCTGATTTAAGCTCTATTAGGGGAGGAAATGGGTCACATCACATCATGTTTGAGCAGGTTCTAGACTAAGACATGGATTTCCAAGGTGGCTTGATGATGTGGCCAAGAGTTTGAGGTCAAGGATTTAAAGTTTTGAGCAAATACATGAAGTATGAGAGGATTTTGACCTTTCCAAGTGAGTTTACCAAGTCAACCCAAGATGAGGATTGACTTGAAAGTCTTTGGACATGTGAATGGTGTCCAATTAATAAATTTGAAGTGTTGATTTGATTGAAATGGGTTGAATGATTGAATTTGACAAGTTGTAGGTTAAGGATTGATTTGGTCAACCATGGTTGACTTGGTCAACCTGGTCAAACCATGAGTCAAATTTGGTTCAAACAAGTTCAATAAGTGTTTTTAGATCAATGGAAGTGGTCCCATGCATTGGGTAGATCATTTGGGTTGAAAATAGATGTTTAAATCTATTAAGGGCATTTTGGTCAACCATGGTTAACTTGGTCAACCAGGTCAAACCAAAGAGTAAGTTTGGGTTCAATGTGTTCCTAAATTCATTTAGGATCCATTGGGATAACATTTGGAGAATATTTCAAAGGTTGATAAGTCAAATCAAGTTGAGTTTAGGCCAAAAGTCAAAAAATCCCCCCTTAAGGGCATTTTGGTCATTTTGGTCTCGAGTCAATTATGAGTCAAATTGAGTCTAAAAAGATGTGGATTATTGCTTAACAAGTCAATATCAAGGTATTAGGAGTGATCAAAAGATTTGGAGGGGGCTCCAAAGTCAAATTCCACTAGGTGAAAGGCCCAGTGGCATTGATTGTAAATATTTGAAGGTTTTGCAACCTTTGGAGTTGAATTAAGTTTATGGGGTCAGAGTCCTCCAAATGAGCTCAAATTTGGAGGGTTTCCTCTAGAGACATATCATATCAAAATGAAATTAATATACTCTGAATCAGAGGTCATTTAATTAGGTTTTGAAGTATTTGAAAAATCCTTAGAAAAGGATCTTAGGACAAGGCCTTTGGACTTAGGGTTTTGGTCTGGATTTCTGGGTTTGAATTGGGCTTTGAGTTTGAATGAGTGGAGTTGAATTACCTATATCATCTATAACCATTTGAAAGGATTATGAATGATAGGATAGGATCAAAGTTTGATAGAAGCACAATCAAGTTTTGAACTAGATTTGGGATCAGGATGGGTTCAAAGTCTGGATAAATTTAAAGTCTAGATTTGATTTAAAAATTGAATTGATTGAAGTCTAGATTGGTTTATGATTTGAATTTATCAGAGATCTGGATTGATTTAAATTTAGATTGTTCCTAGAGTCTGGAGGGATTTTAAGATCTAGAATCTAGAAGGGTTCTAGGATCTGGATAGATCTTAAAGTTTGGAATCTAGAAGAATCTTAGGGTCTAAGAAAATCCTAGGGTCTCGATCTAGGAGAATCCTAGAGTTTAGGTCGATCTGGAAAAATCCTAGGGTCTAGAGTAGATCCTAGGGTCTGGATTTATTTGGAGTCTGGAAGGGTCTTAGTGACCTCATAAAAAAATGAGGTTAACAACAATAAACTATGAGATAATTATCAATCAATTAATTAACATATTGACTCAACATACATGCATATGAAATTCAATCAATCAAATACAAAAATGAAAAAAAAAATCTATACTACCCAACTACTAGCCCACTCATAATCAATTCATATAGCTCTTGTTATAATTCAATTCTTCCAAAAAAATGTTCTGCTACCATTTATCACGCCCCAAGATTAAATTTGAAATAATTGCAATTTTTTAATCACTAAAATAGTGAACCAAAGTTTTCATGAATTCATTAATATAAATCACTATAGCAAAATCATCTAAAAAAAGCATATACATCATAATATTATATTATATTCATTCTCTCAAATTCATATACATTAGTTAAGATATTAGTTAAATCAATAATATATTTATAGTTTATGACTACAAAAGAATTAAAAAATAACAAAATCAAAATGAAAACCTGAGGATATCTAATAACATCACACCATCTGTTCTTGATCCCTTCTCTGACCTAAAATCATTAAAATCTACATAATAAGTTAAAAAGCCTAGAAGTAACTCAAATTTGCTAATGCTTCAAATGCAAAGCTTAAAGAATCGATATGCATGCTCAATTCAGTCAATATAATCAATAACATTCATTCTCATTAATGATTAGTTATCATTTGTAAGGCTCAAAATGATTATTAACAATTGCAAGAGATCATTTCAATGAATCAATACTCGATACAAAAGTAATCATTTAATATTACCAGTCTTATCTATATTATTTATTATTAATCATATGCATCCTACACAGGATTACTAAGGAGAATATTAGAAAATCACTGCGAGTTGTTGTGAGAAGCCCTAGCCGCCTCCCGTTTGGCGATTCTAGAGTTTCTCTCGGCGCTTCTTCGTGCGATCTCTTCCTTTCTTTTCGTCTTCGATTTCCTTCTTTTTTTCGGTCGCTGGTGTCTTCTCCGGGTTCTGCCCTGGTTGGGGCTGTGTGTTTTGGCGGGGATGGCTTCGTCCAATACTTGGGGGAAGGCGTCCAGCCCGACTAATGGAAAAAGCAGAGGCTTTTTCGATCTGGAAGGTGATGTTCCATCCAAATCCCCTACGCGTTCCTTCAAAGATGTGTTTGCTGGTAATACGATGCAAGGTGATAACGCTCCTAAATTTACTCAATCTATTGTGAATGGTCTGAATGTGATGCTCTTTTTCTAAAGCAGGGGCTCTGGTTGTGCGAGATCAGAGTCCTATGAGAGACAATGAGTCTGAAGTTCTATTACTAACACATTGTGGAACTCTGTGTATAGACCTTTGTCTAGACAAATGTAGAATAATGGCATGCATCTTGTGATGAATGTTTTTTCTTCTGTATAGGCCTTAAACTATATTCCAATTCACTATACAAAATATTATTGGTCTGACTCTTTAATTCTGTTAATCTCATTAAGAAGCAAATTTTTAAATAAAGCATCTTTGTTTTATATTTTTAGGTGTTTTATGAATCTTTTGAAGCATATTGACACTAACATACTGGAGGGGGGGTGCGGGGGATGTGGGGGGAATTGGGGGGGTAAGTCATAATAGATCTAATTGCTTGGTATGGGACTCAGAGACTCAGCAACGGTTTCTCTTCAAATAATAATGTATATACTTCCCTGTCTAATTTACCTTGTTTTAAAAGGTTTGGTGAAATGACAAGCTTGGATTTCCTCGACTACCAAACAAATGGCTTTATTTTGCTTTTAGCTTCTTGTATGTTATGTTGTTTATGTCTATTGATGTTGGTTTCTTCTCTTCTCATTGTTCTCTAATTTTCTTTTTGGTCTTGATGTCTCTTATAACGTTGATGAATTTGCTAGTTTGGTTTTCTTGTTGGCTTTGGTTTGTTCTAGTGTTGGGGGCTCTGGTGATGGCTCTGATTTGTTTTATTTCAACTGGTGGATCTAATTATAGACAATGGATTTTTTTTTCTTTTGCTGGCTTCTTTTCTATTTCCTTTGCATGTGTTTATGTTTGATCGGTTGCTTATAGGTTGCGCTCTCTTCCTGTCAAGGTGGTGGAATTTGTATGGTTTTTCTGCATTTCTAGAGTTTTTCTTTGACCGTGCTGCCTCAGCTTTCGGGCTGCTTTGGGTTTGCTTCTTACAGACCCTTGTTTTTATTTCCTTTTATGGCATTTATTAATTTGTTAGTAAACAGACAGGGATCTTTGGCTCTTAGGATCTTTTTTTTTCTTTTTTGATGTGCCGTTGAACATTAGTGAGTTATAGATACCCTCTGAGGACTTGTACTCAATTTTTGAATATTAACTCATCCCCTTTGCGAAAAAAAAAAAAAAATTCTTCTAACCAATCTCACAATTCTTATACTACGAAAACTACTTATTATCCTTCAAAAAAAAAAAAAAACTCTTATTAGCTTTCAGCAAGAAATAATGCATATGATTACATTTGTTTAATGTCTCAATACTCTAAGATGGGTATGAAGCTAAACCACAAGTTTAATTAAGAAAAAAAGAAATCCTCAAATCTTTAATGTACTAAAATTGAATCAATTAATCATAATAAGTATTTTTATGAAATTTATATTAGTATACATATTTATAAGACTTTTATGTGTGTGTATATATAATATTGGGATCTAAAAAAGATCAACTATAATACGACAATATGACAACCCTAAGAGAACATCAAAGTTGAACTTCAACTTTTATATAATTTCATGATTTCAAGCTTATGGTTAGATCAAAGATAATAATTAATTATACATTATTAGTCTTAATAATTACATAGAAGATATGTGTTGTTTCTTCAAACGTCATTAATTAGACATTTTTGAAAGTTTTTATAAAAAAACTTGCAAAGAAGTGTTGTAAGCATATTAATATAATTAACAAACAAATGTCTTTAATGAAATATACTTTGATGTTGCTCTCCAACGTATAGTAAAAATATATAATAGTTATAATATATCTTATGAAAATAAGGGTTATGAGAAAATTTAATAATTTTAATTACTTTAGTTTCTTAATTACTCTAAAAAATATCCAATAATTTTAATTACTTAATATATCTTAAAATTTTAGATGTTAATTTTTGTATTTACATTAAACTAAAAAAATGATAATTTAAAGAACTTATAATTATAAGGATAAATAATTTTTATTTTTAACTTGAAATTTTCAATTGAATTTTAATAGGATTTACCATGTCTTAAAATTTTAAATTTGGTACGAAAGATGGCTTTCTTTTCTTTCATATTTCTCAAATTTCTTTCGAGTCTTCTTACCATTTTGTTTCTCTCTCGGCCAGAGCTAAGTTGTGGGGGGGCATTACTAGAGATCATCATAGTGATTCTTTTTTGTTTTTTCTACCTCTATTCCTCATTGTGATGATATTGTTACTAAGACAAAGGCATTGCTTATGGTCTTGAAATTTTGCAGGGTTCTCAACCTTCATAAATTTGGATTGAATCTCATTCTTGGCTTTTATTAATTTCATTTTTGTCAAACAACTGCAAAAGACCTCTCTTCATTATAATATCTTCAGGAACATCAAACTTTATCTTATTGGTTCAATATTTACACATATTTGGATAGAGGAAATATTGTGTTGATTGGCTTGCTAAAATGGTTCTATTACATCCACCACTTTGAGAGATTTTGTGAGATTGGATATGATGGGCTTTACCTTACACTAGAAAAAAAAAATAATCATTTGATATTTTAAGGTATGATTTGATCTCAACTGGAGTCTTCAATGATCCTTTTGGTTCTGATTGTGCATGTTTTCGGACTCCTGAAGATCCGACATCCGAAAATAGGGGGGGCAACTGATAACGGCATCACAAAATTAGCTTATCGGACACGAATCTCGAGGCAAAATCTGACCGGAAGCTTCAAAAATTAAATTCAAGAGCAGTCTGAACTCCGATTTTAGCGAGCTATAGTCAAACTGAGCTCGTCCTCGGAAATACGAACCCAACGACACCAAATTCGACCCAATCCATTCAAACCACCACTTTGATCTCCACTGGGGTCTTCAATGATCCTTTTTGGTCTGATTGTGCTGTCTCTTTGTTTGTCAATTACTTTTTCTTCCTGCAGGGCCTCTCCGGACTCTATTCTCAAAAATTATTAAGGACTTGTACCTGAATTTTGCTTATTAATACGTATTCCCTTTCTAGGTTTTCTCAAAAATTAAAAAAAAAAAAGAAAGACCAAGGTGATTTTGTAGAAGTAATGTATTAGATTTAATTGGTACGGGTTCAAGAGTTATCTTACCTTATATTTGTGAACATAATAAACTTAATAATTTGATCATAAATTTTTTATTTATTGGAGAATTAATTATACATAATTAGAGAGATCAGCTTTAATTAAGGCCTATATATTCATTGATATCCAATGTATATGCAAGATTTTATCACTGAGCTTTACATCTATGATTTCAAACTGTAATTCCTAATTTTTAGTAGTGTAGGCTTGGAATTAATGAAATATGATAAGAAGATTGAAGAACTCAATTATTAAACATCATTTTGAATAATTATAATTAACGAGATTAATTTGTGACATAGAATTATAAATTCTAAGTTGTTGCACATTCATAACATTATGATATAAATTAAAAGTTTTTTCTTTTTAATTTTGTTTCAAAAAAATTTATTATAAGAACTAATTAAATTTTAGATTAATTATAATTATTAATATATATATAAATATATATTATATATATATAATATATATATATATATATTCTACTTGGATATTATTGGATGAATTTCATATTATTCTTCAAAGAAAATTTATTTCTTGAGATCCATCACCTCTTCCAATTAAGCTCCATAAGCACTGACGTAAGTAAGTTAATAAGTATTATAATTAATTAACCATACAAAGGTATGTGATTTTTTTTATTAAATTAATATGTTAATCAAATAATTATTTATTACTAAATTGAGTCCAGCAGCGGTTTTTGTGGCCGCATCCAGGTGGTCCTGCGGCCGAGCGGTTTTCGATGATGAGGTATGAGTCAGGTGGCAGTCAACAGCCAGGCATAATTAATCTATTAATAGTCGGGTGGAAGTCCAACGGTAGTGGATGGGGGAGGATTTGAAAGTATGGGACAGGCAATGTCCCAACTGTGGTCTTTATGATGATGACGACAAAGTTTACTAGCGATGGTGTAGAGCTCTTGAAGCCTCAGAGCTCTCATCAATCCGTCGCTGAAGGTCCATCCCTCATGTAGAGATGGGGATCTATTTATAGACTTTCATGAGTGGCACACCCCGAAAATAAGAGAAGATCTAGGAGCATGTTTGGAGTGTTCCATCGGACAACCCATATTGATTCCCACACTTTGGACTCTTAATCAAACTCATTTAGGCTCGGATGGACCGATTTTGGTGTCATTGGGTTTGTCTCTTTGACACGTTCACTTTGACTACAAGTTTGTTGAAATTGGAGTTCAGATGATCTCACATTTAATTTCGAAAGTTTTCAACTTGAATATACCTTAGGATTCTTGCTCGCTCAAAGCAATTTTTGATGACGTATTAATAATGATATAAAAAATTGTTAATTTTTTATAGTAGTTATGGGCATAGTCTAAAAATATACTATTATAATATATCTTAATTAAAATAAGATATTACCATATAAATTTTATCATTGTAATACTTAACTACTTATCCAATATTGTTTTGAAAATTTATATTAAAAAAATCTTATAATTAAATTTTAGATGTTAAATTTTTAATTACATAAATTAAAAAAAAATGTTTATTTCAAGATATAAATATGGATAATTTAAGTTTTTTTTTTAGCTTAGTAATTTTTAAAAAGGATTTTAATAGAATTTTAAAGCATGTGATGTTTCATAAAAATAAAATACATATTACAAAATAATGAATGGAGAAGATGAAATGGTAATATCAGTTCATTGGTCTATAAGTAGCAATTATGATAATTAAGCTTAAGATTAAAAATGATAGGAAACACTAATAAAGATGCAATTAAATTAATTAATTATAACTTAACATATATTTAATGGTCACAAATAATTTGAAAAAGTAATTATTTAGATAATATTTATCGGTTAAGATAGTCTTGATTTAATTAATATTAAGAAGATTGCATATAGTAAATAATCTTAATCTTGAGTTATTAATAAATACATAATTATGAAGTTATGCCCTTTGGTTTAATTAGAACGGGTTCAAGAGTTATCTTCCTCCTTATATTTTGTGAACATAATAAAATAAAGAAACTATATCATAAATTTACTATTTATTGGAGAATTAATGATACATAATTAAAGAGATCAGCTCTAATTTTAAAAAAAAAAAATCATATAATAATCAATACATATCCAATGATTGTATCAATGAACTATTCATATTATTGAGTAATATAATTAATATTACCATGCTGTTGTCGGTGGTGCAAGGATGGCGTGGGGAAGCCTAGGTCCCTAGTTCGAACTCCTTTGGCAAGTGTAAAAGCGTTAAGTGTTTGCCCGTGTAAATGGTTGCATGCTAGGTCGACCGAGATTTTCACTGGCCAAGGACAGTGCTTCCCTCGTCACAAAAAAGAGTAATTTACATCTATAATTTCTCGAGCACAATTCCAAATTTCAAGTAGAATAACTTTGGAATTAATGAAATGGATATGAAGATTGGAGTTCAATTGTTAAGCATCAATATGAATAATTATAATTAATGAGATTAAATATGTAAACTTAGAATTATTGAATTCCAAGTTATTGCACATTCATATTTTAATGATATGAATTTATAAATTAAAGTATTCTTTTATAATTTAGGTCTAAATATTTTATAATAAAACAATTTAACTTTAAATAAATTAAATATGTAGATAAATGGTGTCTATATATAATATATATATATAATATATATATATATATATATATATTATATATATTATATATATATATATTATTATATATATATTATATATATATATATATATATATATATATATATATATATATATATATATATATATGGATTTTATTGGATAAATTTCATTTTACTTTACTAAATTTCATATACTTATCCTCCGCCCGCGCTCCGATCACGCAGGATGCGCGCGCTGCTACCGCTCCGCGATGCGCTCGCTCGCTCGCGCTGCAGATCGGTTCTGGGCCGGATCAACCACACACACCGCGTCGGTCGGGTTCGAATTTTCGACCCGTTTGCCTAACCGGGTCGGTTAGGGTCAACTCGTTTTGAACCCAGGTCAGTTCCAAGTCGGACCCGAACCCGACCCTGACCGAATTGACACCCCTAGCCTTGATGCTTCATATCTCAACTTTTTATACATCTTGGGTGGCACTTATAAAAACCCTAATCAAATAGAAGTATTTTATTGGATTTTGGGTGGAAACCTTTCATTTTGTTATGGTTTAGGTGGTGCAATCACATTTTATCTTATTAGGGTTTGATTATTTTCAAGATCATATTACAATCAAAATGATTCATGACGTAATATTAGAATTGCAATCAAACCTTGGTATAGTTAGTATAATTTAAGGCTTAACAAATTAATTACTTTATTAAGGAAGTCTAAAAACATTGAAGTTTTTTTTATATATAAAGACAAATTGATGGGTGCTAGATCCACCGAACGAGTAGGCCTAATTAATGGATGGGTGCTAGATCCACCGAACGAGTAGGCCGGTTCGAACCTTGCGTAAGCGCTGGCAAGCAGGCAACATCAACGGGCAGGCATGCGAGTTTGGGCGCAGCGGGTGTGGGCAGGTAGTCGAGCGGGCACCATGCCTACTCTTTGAACAAAAAAAATTAAAATTTTCTAGCAGCAATTTCCTCCTGCCAGAAATATTTTCGACGGTTTTTTCGCCAGTGTTTGTTTTCCACCATGTGTTTCATTGGCAAATATTTTGGCATCGAAAATCCTCCATAAATACAAATTATCCCACAAAATTTTTAATCATTTTCCATGCAGAAAATGGCCATTTTTATTATAGTTCACAGCCAAACTATGTTGACGACCATCTTACTACCAATTTTATGCCATACTCAGATCACCTCAAGTTAGAGAGGAGAAAATTATAAAGAGAAAATAGTGTTTGGGGAGAAGCCTTGATTCTAGAAGAAATGTGCTAACTTTTTCTTTCCAGCGTACTACAAGAATTGTAACATTTATATACTTACCATATAAACTTTGTTATTTACTGTTGCATCCTAGAGTATTCACGGCAGTAGAGAAATATAAAGTTTAACTTCTTAGCTTTGTACGAAGATCTAGCACACAATCAGATAAGAGAGAGAGGGTGCAGCATTTATAAGATACACCAAAATTTTTACGTGAAAACCCCTAAAAAGGGGAAAACCCACGGGGCCTAGCCCAGTTTGAATGAATCTACTAGTATTTGCAGTTGATTACAAATGAGAACCTTCGTTGGGAAGAAGGTTTTGGCTTGATATAACAAATAT
Organism: Dendrobium nobile; assembly: GCA_022539455.1. Taxonomy (NCBI): domain Eukaryota; kingdom Viridiplantae; phylum Streptophyta; class Magnoliopsida; order Asparagales; family Orchidaceae; genus Dendrobium; species Dendrobium nobile. The sequence goes on along the minus strand of CM039718.1, from coordinate 49,750,111 downwards.
ACAACATATATGGAGTACATTACATGATGGGAATACAAAAAATTACTATTGACCATGTTCATTGTCAGAATGATCGTAGTCAATGGTGAGACGAAGTTGGAAAGGAACCGGTTAGCGTAGCAGGCGACAGAGGTCATAATGACCTTTGTCTGCAAGGGAGGTCAGAAGATGGCGTCAAGTAAAAGTCCCAACGATTGAAAGAAGGGCAAAGCGTCGGATAGAAGTCCGCGAAAGTTCGGCACTCGGACAGAAGTCCCGTCGGATAAAAGATTAGTATCGAGAAGAAATTCGGTGACGAGCAGAGGTTCCGACATTGGGTAGAAGTCCGCGTCGGGTAAAATCTGGCAACGAGCTGTCCGGCATCCGGTAAGAAGTCGACCGTCATCTGGGCCGGGCAGAACTCCTAACGTCAGATGGTATTCAAGCAGAACTCACGTATTAACCCGGTGTGATAGTGCGGCAGAATCACGTCATGATGGTATCAAGCAGAACCCATTCGAGGCTGCCGGTGGAAGTCCGACGATGGTCGAGAGAGAGTCAGTGAAAATAAGAATTTTATTCTTTTCATCATATCTTCTTCCTTCTATTCTTGCTTCCTTGCTTAATTTTGTGGCGTCATAGGTGATCGTGCACGGGCAGAAAGTCTGACATCGTCGTGCGCTATGGGTGAAAGTTTGGATTGCGCTGGCCGAGGAGTAGTCTCTCCTCTTCCTCTCTTCCTGCTTAATTTTGATGTCAGTTGGTGATCGAGCAAAAGTCTGACGTCGGACGGCTGCCGGGTGAAAGTCCGGCGGTTGTTGAGGAGTCTCTTCCTTCCCTTCCTTGCTTCCTTCTCTTCTCTTCTTGGTTGGGCCTCCTTCTTCCCCCCTTTAAAGTTCCCTTTCTATGAGGAATGAGGGGTCTATTTATAGTTTTCTGAGAGTGGCATGGCCAGTTTATAGGAGGAAGATCAGATGTGAATTGGAGTGATTTGAATGTACAGCCGATGTTGAATCCCTAAATCATGAACTATTTATATTAGTGCATTTGAAGATCTTAATAATGTCAAATTTTGATGATCAGGGGCTCATGGATTTTTTTCATCATCGAGCCGCTAGATTTGACTATAGCATGTCAAGTTTGGAAACTATTTCGTAAACCAAATTATTGTTTAACCCTTCCAAATGTGCTTCAGGTCTTTGATTTGGACTCATTTGAGCTCGGATTGAGTCAAATATGGTGTCATTGGGTCTGTATTTTCGAGACGTTCAGTTCAACTATAAGTTTGTTAAAATTGGAGTTCATATGGTCTATAAATAATTTCTTAAGTTTCCAGCTTCACTTTGCGTCAAGATTCGTGCCTGATCAAGATAATTTTTGATGATATATCATTACATTTCTGACACTTTTACATTTAAAACAAAAAACAAAAAAAAACCACAAAAACCAACACACAACACCCTCGTTCAATCATATCTACACTCCAGTTAGTTTCCAATCACATCTTTCTCATTCAGTCACTATGGTCATTCAACATTCCACTCCATGGCCTGTTGGCCATGACCCTTATTGCTTGGGGTTCGAATTCGGGTCCGAGTCAAATCAAATCAGAGTCAACCTGGGTCTAAAACGGGTCAACCCAGAACTTGACCCATTTTTTATAAATGGGTCACATTTCAAAACTCGAACTCTACTGCCCCATCGAGCCCGATTAGGTCAAACCCGGTTGACTCATCTCGACTCCGTTTACACAGATGTAGTGTGTAACAAGAAACCACACTCGGCAAACGAATGATTCAAAAATGAAACCAAGACATCCAGGTGAATAAATAGACAACCAAGATAGCAACCGGAAAAACCAGACACACACTCAGGAAAACCAACCCAAGGAAAGCAAGACAGAACCAAGACAGCAAGTCAGCAACCCAGGCATAACATTAAAAAAAAATTACAAAGTTATAAATTATACAAAACTATTAATTGTCCAAATTATACAGTCATAATTCATAAAAATTAAATTTAACAAATAAATTACAAACAACAATATAACAATTTACAAACATATAATTTTCCCAAATTCCAAATCAAAACACAAACAAGTAAATTAAAAATTTTACAAATTAAATTTGGTTGTTTGAAGAACCTCAAAACTCTGGAGACCGAAAGTCATTTGCCATGCCAGGAGATTTTCGCTAACTCAACAAAAAAAAAATAATATATATTATATTGAATAATTATAAATCTATAGAGAGAAAGTTGAAAGCTTGTGTCATTAGTTCATATTAACCCTCAAATAATTCATCAAATAATGAAAAGTGAGTCAATAATACATTTTTTACTATTGTTTATTATTACCACTCCAAGTGGCATTTTGTATTTTAGAGTTAATTTATTAGTAATCTAATTGATTAGAAGACAACACACATGACACCTAGTGCAATAATTTTTCCCCAAATAATTTCACAATCAATTAGAAGGTATCATCATGCACTATTGCAACTCCGACTTTTAAATGGCTTTCAGCGAAATAACCCAGCATTTGAACAGATGCAGCAAGTAACAGGAAACCAACCCAGGCAGTAAAATGATTCAAAAACAAAACACTCTGCATCCAGGTTAAATAACAAGACAACCAAGGCAAGCAAACCCAGGGAAATCAAGATAGCAACAACCCAGGGAAACCACCCTAGAAAACTAAGATAGCAATCCCAGGAGTCAGAAGATAGCACCACAGGAATCTCAATAGTAACAAACAAAGTAGAAGAACAAATAAACAACCAAAAAATAAAAACAAAACCCGGCCAATGAGCAAACCCACAAAAGCCACATAATAACCAGGAAGCAAACCATACAAAACAAACCTAAATAACATGGAACAAACCTAGAATTTAAACATCCAAGCTCTCTAATATATAGTTAAATTGATATAATGAAAATGCGAGTTAAATAGTACCATTTTTTTTACTATTATTATATTTCCATCTAAGGTAGAATTTTGTATTTTAGATTTGATTAGAAGATAAAACAAATGCCATCTGGTTGCAATAATTTTTTTCCCCAAATGATTTCATAATCAGTTTAGAAGGGTGGCAATCATTGCACTCAATCTTCAATGCTTTCAAAAATAACCAAAGCATTTGAAAAGTGTAGCAAGTAAACAAGAACCCACCCAAGCAGCAAAATGTTCAACAATGAAACAATGACACATCCAAGTGAATAACAGTAAATCAAGACAGCAACCCAAGGAAACTTAGACATACAACCCCAGGGACAGCAAACCAGGCAAACCAATCACAACTTTAATTAAGCTTTAAGAAATAACCCCCAGCATTTGACACAAAGCCAGGCAATGACAAGAAACCAACCCAGGCAACAAACAAGGAACCAAACAAACAACAAACCCCAGCAAACTAACCCAGAAAATCAAGACGCAACCCAGGAAATGACCCCCAAGAATCAAGACATCGACACAGACAAAACAAAAAACAAAACTATAGGAAGCTCAAGAGCAACAAATAAAGTAAAGGATATATACAATTTCTGCATCAAGTTCATCCAACAGCAAACATAACATCAAATAAAATCAAATAACATAAAAGAAAATATAAATAGGCATGAAATAAATAATATGCAATTCGCATGAGAGTTCATCCAATAACTAAGCTTTCATGAAGCCTCTTATCACTCTTCTGGTCACAATCCAAATTTAGGTATCATCAATTATTGCATCAAATCGTGGGTATTGTCATTTTGTAACAAATAAGATAAATTAATTTGATATATTCAAAAAATGATAGAAAAATAAATGTGCTTGAAAATGAACGAAAAAGCACCATGTTCTCTGTATAACCAGTCCTTTACACAAACTAATGCCTTGACAATATCATGTTTTTCTGCACTTCGATATTGATCTAGAAATATATCGTTATTGCTGAAGGCACTTTCATATGCGACTGTTGTTATTGGAATGCATAGTACATACACGAGCAAATGTTAGAAACACTAGAAAATCTATATTGGCTCCCTTGAGACAAAATTTCAAATGTCCTAAATCTACATTGTTATCAAGCTTTGGTTCATCAAGATAAATGTCTAATTCAGATTTCCTTAGGTGTAAAGGCCTCCTTCTGAAATATTGAAATCAAACCTGTATTTGGAAAGGCATTAGAACCCAAAATGAAAAATAATTCTTTGCAAATTTAACAATTATGGAAACAAAACCTGCAAAAACTTTGACTTAAGCATTGGTAATGACGTGTTCTTTGAAGAATATCCTTGGATCATCTCAGAAGCACATGAACATTGTCCTAATGAAATATTTCCTTTTGAACAGTAGTTTACAAACAAGGAAAGTAACTTAATTTTTAAATTTTCTCAATTTAAAGACGTAATATCCACATACAATCCTCTGATAACACCACTCAAATAACCACAACGAAGTCATTTTGTTATTTTGAATCCAGAAATCTTCAGCTACTCACCTGCCAATATCCAACTGAGAATATGATCAGTATTATTTTTCAACAAGTAATCATTCTTTGTTGCCATTTTTCTTATGCATTGATGCCCATGTAACATTTCTTTTTTTTAGTCATGCATGAGCCGATATAATACAGGGAAGTACAAATTGTTGTTGGGTACTTAGACCCAGAAATGAGACAGTAACTTCATATAATGGAGCCAAAAATTTCAAATCGCTTCACATATCCCAATTCAACAGATGTTAGAGAATTCTTGTAATTTGAATATACCATTCCAAATGTTGAAAAGCACATTTAAAATAGATTGCGCTGTCAATCATAAAGAAGGTGGAGTTCCATCGAGTTGGAACATCCTAATGCAAACCTCATTTCCCATCAAGGCAACTTTGTGTAACATAATCAAGAAACTTTTGTTTTCTAGCCTAAGAGCCTTTTATATACTTAATGCCCTCTCTTATTTTCACAATTGAACTATCAATCTCCTTCAAACCTTCTTGAACCACAAGGTTAACAATATGTGTTTTGTAACGTACATGAAAAAAAAATCACCATCGCATAACAAGCCACCATGCAAATTCAAATGATTTCTTAGATAATCAACTGAAATATTATTTGCAATAAGCCATTATCCAAAGTAAATACTGAATAGCTTGTTTCTATTTTCCATTCAACCAAAAGAGATATATATCTTTCTCAAATAAAGTAATACCATCATGGGGGTTGCAAGAAAGAAAATTAAAATTTTCTTTTGCATGAGTACCATCTGATTATCAATAAAATGAATAGTTAAACAAAATAAACCCATTAGTATTTATAAAAGTCCAGAGGCGTGAAGTTAAACAAACCCTGGTAGTGTTTTTACATAAATATTCCTTTATATTATACTTCTCCTTAATGAATTACTTTTTGCAAATCATTCTATCCTACCCTAATTCTTCTTCAATTAAAACCTCTAACTAGCCATCATTAAACACACACACACACACCACAAAGATCACACAGTACGGCGGAGAGTGAGGGGAGAGGGGGAGGGTGGAGCATACAATCATGAGAGTCTCGAGACATAACAGATCTGCGTAGCTCGATCTCGAAGTTTGATAGGGGGTTGTAGGGAGTGGTGAGTGGGGGGGGAAGTGTATTTTGTATGGGTGGGTTGGGTGGTATTTATTGGTGGGAATTGTGATGTAGGTTGGGGTGATTTGTGTTATTTTTGATGTGGGGATGTTGATTAGAGGTGTGATAATGAAGTGAGTTTGCATTATAGATCGGCTCAAAATATAAAAACAGAGGAAAATATGTGAGTTTATAATAGAAGTATGCTGATATAAGACAGTTGATCTTACGAACCAATACTGAATTTTCCATGTCTATATTTGATAATAAGTTTGATCATGCATAATTTTGTGACTTATTCACTGCTTCTATCATTATGCCCATTTACCCTTCATGTGTTGAGTGGGTTGGAGCTTCGAGAGCACTCTTGGTGTATCTTTATAGGCTATATTAAATTTTTCTGAAATACTGATAAAGTAAATGAGTTCAAAAATAATTTCATGTAAGGAGAAGATAATATTAGAATGAATATTTATGGTAAAAACACTACCAGGGTTTGTTTTAACTTCCGCGGCCCTCGGACCTTTATAAATTCTAAGGGTTTATTTGTTTACTTATTCATTTATTGATAATGAATGGAACTTGCAAACAAGAAAATTATTAATATTTTTCTTTCATGCCACCACCCATGATGGAATTACTTTTATTGAGTAAGATATAAGTCTCTTATTGGTTAATGGACAATAGAAACCAAGCTATTCATATTACTTTGATAATGCTATGCAAATAAATTTAGTTGATTATCTAAAAATCATTTAAATTTTGCATGGGTGGCAGGGTTGGGATTGTTAGCGATGTGATTTTCTTTCTTGCATGTACGTTACAAACACCATATTGTTTACTCTTGTGGTCAAGAAGGTTTGAAGGAGATAGCATAGTTCAATTGGTGACAAAAACGAGGGCATTAAGAATAACAGCTCTTAGCTAGAAACAAAAGTTATCTTGATTATGTTACACAAGTTGGCCTTGATGGGAAATGAGGTTTGCATTAGGATGTTCCAAACTCGATGGAACCCCACCTTCCTTTATGATTGACAGCGCAATCTATTTTAAATGTGCTTTTCAACATTTGGAATTGGTATATTCAAATTACAAGAATTCTCTAACATCTGTTGAATGGGATAATGTTGAAGCGATTTGTAAATTTTTGGCTCCATTATATGAAGTTACTTGTCTCATTTCTGGGTCTAAGTACCCAACAACAAATTTGTACTTCCCATGTATTTATATCGCACATGCATGACTAAAAAAAGAATGTTACATGGGCATCAATGCATAAAGAAAATGGCAACAAGAATGATTACAAAGTTTGAAAAATACTGATCATAATTCAGTGATATATTGGCAGTAGCAGAGATTCTGGATTCAAAATACAAAATGACTTTCGTTGAGTGGTGTTATCAGAGATTGTATGGTGGATATTACGTCTTTAAATTGAGAAAATTTAAAAATTAAGTTACTTTCCTTGTTTGTAAACTACGTTCAATAGGAAAGCAAATTTCATTAGGACAATGTTCATGTGTCTTCTGAATATCCAAGGATATTCCTTCAAAGACACGTCATTACCAATGCTTAAGTCAAAGTTTTTGCAGGTTTTGTTTCCATAATTGTAAATTTGCAAATGAAATTATTTTTCATTTTGGGTTCTAATGCCTTTCCAAATACAGGATTTTGATTCAATATTTCAGAAGGAGGCCTTTACACCTAGGAAATCTGAATTAGACATTTATCTTGATGAACCAAAGCTTGATAACAATGTAGATTTAGACATTTTGAAATTTTGTCAAGGGAGCCAATATAGATTTTCTAGTGTTTCAACTATGGCTCGTGATGTACTATGCATTCCAATAACAACAGTCGCATATGAAAGTGCCTTCAGCAATAACGATATATTTCTAGATCAATATCGAAGTGCAGAAAAACATGATATTGTCAAGGCATTAGTTTGTGTAAAGGACTGGTTATACAGAGAACATGGTGTTTTTCGTTCATTTTCAAGCACATTTATTTTTCTATCATTTTTTGAATATATCAAATTAATTTATCTTATTTTGTTACAATAAATGACCCCAAATTTGATGCAATAATTGATGATACCCTAAATTTGGATGTGACCAGAAGTGATAGAGAGCTTCATGAAAGCTTAGTTATTGGATGAACTCTCATGCGAATTGCATATTATTTATTTCATACCATTTATAATTTTTTTATGATTTGATTTTAATTGATGTTTATGTTTGCTGTTGGATGAACTTGATGCAGAAATTGATTATATCCTTACTTTTATTTGTTGCTCTTGAGCTTCCTATAGTGTTGTCTTTTTGTTTGTCTGTGTCGATGTCTTGATTTCTTGGGTTCATTTCCTGGGTTGCTGTCTTGATTTTCTGGGTTAGTTTGCCTGGGTTGTTGTCTTGGTTTCCCTTGTTTGTTGCCTGGGTTGGTTTCTTGTCACTTGCTGCATTTGTTCAAATGCTGGGTTATTTCTAAAAGCATTAAAAGTTGGATTGGTTTGCCTGGTTTGCTGTCCCTGGGTTGATGTCTAAGTTTCCTTGGGTTGCTGTCTTGATTACCTGTTATTCACTTGGATGTCATTGTTTCATTGTTGAATCATTTGCTGCTTGGGTTGGTTTCTTGTTACTTGCTACATCTTTTCAAATGCTTGGTTATTTTTGAAAGCATTGAAAGTTGAGTTGCAATGATGACCACCCTTCTAAACTGATTATGAAATCATTTGGGGAAAAAAATTATTGCAACCAGATGGCATTTGTTTTATCTTCTAATCAAATCTAAAATACAAAATTCTACCTTAGATGGAAATATAATAATAGTAAAAAAATGTACTATTAACTCGCATTTCATTATATCAATTTAACTATATATAGAGAGCTTGGATGTTTAAATTCTAGGTTTGTTCCATGTTATTTAGGTTGCTGTTATGGGTTTGCTTCCTGTTATTAATGTGGCTTTTGTGGGTTTGCTCATTGCCGGGTTGTTTATTTTTCTACTACTTTGGTTTGTTACTATTGAGATTCCTGTGGTGCTATCTTCTGACTTCCCTGGATTGCTATCTTAGTTTTCTAGGTTGGTTTCCCTGGGTTGCTATCTTGATTTCCCTGGGTTGCTGCCTTGGTTGTCTGTTATTTACCTGGATGCAGTGGTTTTGTTTTTGAATCATTTACTGCCTGGGTTGGTTTCCTGTTACTTGCTGCATCTGTTCAAATGCTGGGTTATTTCTGAAAGCATTAAAAGTCGAGTTGCAATGATGACTACCATTCTAAATTGATTGTGAAATTATTTGGGGAAAAATTATTGCAACTAGGTGTCATTTGTGTTGTCTTCTAATCAAATAGATACTAAGTATAACTCTAAAATACAAAATGCCACCTTGGATGGTAATACAACAATAGTAAAAAATTGTATTATTGACTCACTTTTCATTATTTGATGAATTATTTGAGGGTTAATATGAACTAATGACACAAGCTTTCAACTTTCTCATAGATTTATAATTATATCAATTTAACTATATATATTTTTTGCTGTTAGCGAAAATCTCCTGGATGGCAAATGACTTTCGGTCTCCAGAGTTTTGAGTTCTTCAAACAACCAAATTTATATTTGTAAATTTTAATTTACTAGTTTGTGATTTGGAATTTGGAAAATTATATGTTTGTAAATTGTTATATGTTGTTTGTAATTTATTTGTTAATTTAATATTTATGAATTATGATGTATAATTTGACAATTAATAGTTTTGTATAATTTATAACTTTGTAATTTTTTTTTAATGTTATGCCTGGGTTGCTGACTTGCTGTCTTGGTTCCTGTCTTGCTTTCCTGGGTTGGTTTACCTGAGTTGTTGTCTTGGTTTTTCTCGGTTGCTATCTTGGTTGTCTATTATTCACCTGGATGTCTTGGTTTCATTTTTGAATCATTCGTTGCCCGAGTTGGTTTCTTGTTACACACTACATCTGTGTAAACGGGTCGATGAGTCAATCCGGGTTGACCCTAATCGGGCTCAGGTAGAGTTCGAGTTTTGAAATGTGACCCATTTATAAAAATGGGTCAAGTTCTGGTTGACCGGTTTAGACCCAGGTTGACTCTGATTTGACTCGTGACCCGAATTCGAACCCCAAGCAATAAGGGTCATGGCCAAACAGGCCAGTGGAATGTGAATGACGATGTGACTGATGAGAAAGTTGTGATTGGAAACTAATGGAGTGGTAATATGATTGAACGGAGGGTGTTTTTTTGTTTTTTGTTTTAAAATTAAAAGTGTCAGAAATGTAAATGATATATCATCAACAAATTATCTTGATCAGGCACGAATCTTGACGCAAAGTGAAGCTGGAAACTTAAGAAATTATTTATAGACCATATGAACTCCAATTTTAACAAACTTATAGTTGAACTGAACGTCTCGAAAATAAGACCCAATGACACCAATATTGACTCAATCCGAGCTCCAAATGAGTCCAAATCAAAGACCACGAAGCACATTTGGAAAGGGTTAAAACAATAATTTGGTTTACGAAATAGTTTCCAAACTTGACATGCTTATAGTCAAATCTAGCGGCTCGATGAAAAAAATCCATGAGCCCATGATCATCAAAATTTGACATTATTAAGATCTTCAAATGCCTAATAAATAGTTCATGATTTAGGGATTCAACATCGGCTGTACATTCAAATCACTCCAATTCACATCTGATCTTCCTCCTATAATACTGGCCATGCCACTCTCAGAAAACTATAAATAGACCCCTCATTCCTCATAGAAAGGAACTCTAAAGGGGAAGAAGGACCCAACCAAGAAGGAACGAGAAGGAAGCAATGGAAGGGAAGGAAGAGACTCTCAACAAACCGCCGGACATTTCACCCGGCAGCCGTCCGACGTCAGACTTTTGCTCGATCACCAACTGACATCAAAATTAAGCAAGGAGGAAAAGGAGAGACTACTCCTCGGCCAGCGCCAAACTTTCACCCAATAGCCGACCGATGTCAGACTTCTGCCCGAACACCTACTGACGCCAAAATTAAGCAAGGAAGCAAGAATAGAAGGAAGAAAATGATGAAAAGAAATAAAATTCTCTTATCACCTGACTCTTCCTCGACCATCGTCGGACTTCCACACGGCAGCCTATCGACATCGGAGTTCTGCTTGAATACCATCTGACGTAGGAGTTCTGCCCGGCCCAGACTGACGTCAGACTTCTACCCGATGCCGGACCTAAGCTCGTTGCCAGATTTCTACCCGACGCCGGACTTCTACCCAATGTCGGACCTCTGCTCGTCACCGAATTTCTTCTCGATACTAAACTTTTATCCGACGTCGGACTTCTGTCCGATGCCGAACTTTCGACGGACTTCTATCCGACGCTGCCCTTCTTTCAATCGTTGGACTTTTACTTGACGCCATCTTTCTGACCTCCCTTGTCAGACAATGGTCATTATGACCTCTGTCGCCTGCGAACTACGGTCCTTCCAACTTTCGTCACCCATTGACTACGATCATTCTGACCAAATGAACATGTCAATAGTAATTTTTTGTATTCCCATCATGTAATGTACTCCATATATGTTGTATATTTGTTATATCAAGCCAAAACCTCTTCCCAACGAAGGTCTCATTTTGTAATCAACTGCAAATACTAGTAGATTCATTCAAACTGGGCTATGCCCCCGTGGTTTTTCCCTTGTTTTAGGGGTTTTTCACGAAAAATTTTGGTGTAATCTTATAAATGCTGCACCTCTCTCTCTTATCTGATTGTTTGCTAGATCTTCGTACAAAGCTAAGAAGTTAAACTTTATATTTCTCTACTGCCGTGAATACTCTAGGATGCAACAGTAAATAACAAAGTTTATATGGTAAGTATATAAATGTTACAATTCTTGTAGTACGCTGGAAAGAAAAAGTTAGCACATTTCTTCTAGAATCAAGGCTTCTCCCCAAACACTATTTTCTCTTTATAATTTTCTCCTCTCTAACTTGAGGTGATCTGAGTATGGCATAAGAAAATGGTCGAACAATAGTTTGGCTGTGGAACTATAATAAAAATGGCATTTTCTGCATGAAAATGATTAAAATTTGTGGGTAATTAGTATTTATGGAGGATTTTCGATGCCAAAATATTTGCCAATGAAACACATGGTGGAAAACAAACACTGGCGAAAAAACCGTCGAAAATATTTCTGGCAGAGGAAATTGCTGCTAGAAAAATTTTAATTTTTTTGTTCAAGAGTAGGCATGGTGCCCGCTCGACTACCTGCCCACACCCTGCGCCGCAAAACTCGCATGCCTGCCCGTTGATGTTGCCTCTGGCCAGCGCTTACGCAAGGTTCGAACCGGCCTACTCGTTCGGTGGATCTAGCACCCATCCATTAATTAGGCCTACTCGTTCGGTGGATCTAGCACCCATCAATTTGTCTTATTATAAAAAAAAACTTCAATGTTTTTAGACTTCCTTAATAAAGTAATTAATTTGTTTAAGCCTTAAATTAATACTAACAAACCAAG
>CM039718.1:48381891-48447118 GCA_022539455.1 Dendrobium nobile | reverse complement strand
GAAGAAACAACGATAGTTCTGATTCGGATTTCTTTTCCGAATTTACGTTTGCACTGTTTTAATCCTAAGGTTCTACATGCTCTGGGTACTATCTTCGGCCATCACTTACAAACTGATCAGTACACGACGACTAGAACCAGACCTTCGATGTCCAGGGTTCTTATGGAAGTTGATATATCTAAAAAGCATGCTAAGGAAATTTGGGTGGGATCAAAAGCTTATGGTTATTTATAGATAGTTGAATTTGAAATTTTTTTGAATTTTTGTCATCACTGTAAAATGCATGGTCATGCCGTCTCTGAATGCTTTAAATTACATCCCGATTTAAAAAAAAATCTTCTTCTTCTACGCTAAAAAAAGAAAATTTGCCTAATAAAACTATTACTAATGTTGAGGAAAAATTACATCCTATTTCTACTGGTGTTATAACAGGGAACAATGATAAAATCAGTATTGATATTCTGGAAAGCTGTGAAAAAGTTTTAGAGGATAATTTGCTTAAGAATGCTAATGTGGCCAGGGAACGGGAGGGTGCAACAGAACTGAATATCTATGTTTCTATAGATTCTATGATTCATAATACTAATGAGGATTAATTATGGGTCAATAAAGAGTATACTTTTCCTATAGCTGAAATTGGTATTGCTGGTTTGAACGAGTGTGAAGAAGGTGAGTTTTTTCCTTAAACTGGATTGGAATTGGTTAATGAGGATAAAGAGGATTCTTCATCCTCTAATTTGGCAGGTATTGAGAATATTTTCATTGAGGATGAAGAGTTTATTAAGGTTAATAAGAAAAAAAAAAAAGAATGGGAAAAATCTTGTCTAGTCGGCATCTAGATCTACTAGAGCTCAAACTTCTCTCATCGGTTGTAATGGTTAAAGCCCTTTTATGGAATGTTAGAGGGATTGGGGGTAATGATTCAAAAATTAGAGTTAGAATTTTATGTAGGATTCTTAATGTACAATTGCTTATTCTGATTGAACCTTTTTATTTCTATTAATAATCTAGACTATACTGCTAAACGGTTGGCTATTCCTATGAAATTTGCTAACTGTTCAAATAAAATTTGGATATTGTGGAATAATGCTATAAGTTTGAATATTATTGATGACCTGCATCAAGTTGTAAATGATCAAATTTCTTTTTTCAATTTTAAGTGTAACGTGTCTTTTGTTTATGCAGCTTGCACTATGTTGGGACGTTTATGTCTCTGAGATCAATTGAATACTTTTGTTGTTATCTCTAATGTTCCTTGGTGTTTGGGTGGTGATTTTATTATTATTTCTATTGCTAATGAAAGAAGGGGTGGAAATTCTCCTAATTCTCTAGCTATGGAGGATTTCAACTCTATGATGAGTGACAATAATTTGCACGACATTAGTTTTTTTGATAGTGCTTTTACTTGGAGTAGAGGGAATCTTTAGCAAAGATTAGATAGGATTTTATTCAATAATGAGTGGATATCGATTTTCCCTATGACCCACGTGGAACATTTTAGTAGGTCTGGTTCTGATCATGCTCCTTTACTTTTGACTATTAATACTCAAAAGAAGTTTGTGCCTACGACTTTTAAATTTCAAAATATGTGGTTTTCTCATCATGATTTTCTTAATGTGTTTCATAATAACTGGAATGCTCCTATTGCTCCTAATGATAATATATGTGGTATGGCTAGGCTTTGGGCTAAAATGAGTAGACTTAAACAAGTTTTAAGATGGTGGAATAAGAATATCTTTAAAAATATTTTTACCAATATCAAAGAGGCTGAAAATGATGTGATTGAGCTTGATAAGGTGTATATGGAGAATCCTGTTTCTGATAATCTTTCTGCTCTCAATGTTGTTAAAAACAAGCTTGCTCTTTTGTAAGACCAGGAAGAAATTTACTGGAAACATAAAGCTTCTTCAAAAATTTTGTTAGAAGGGGATCATGATACTAAGTATTTCCATGCCATGGCGAATAAAAAGAAAATGAGAAATTATATTTTCAAAATCATAAGTAGTGATGGAGAAGTTTTAGAGGAGGAAGATGCTATAATTAATTATGGTATAGACTTCTTTACAAATATCTTTAATACTGATGTGGATATGTCTCCTATTGCTAATCCTTATGTTATTCCCCATTGTATTAATGTTGCTATAACTACATGCTTGTGACTTCTCCTTCGGAAGAGGAAGTGTGGGAGACTATTAAGGCTATGAACAGTGACTCAACTGCAGGTGCTGATGGCTACACCACTAAATTTTTTGTTAAAGCTTGGAATATTGTTAAGGTTGATGTGCTGGTTGCTGTGAACGATTTCTTTAAAGGTACTCCCTATCCGAAATTTTTCTCCTTTACTATTTTAGTTTTAATCCCTAAAAAGGATTTTACTAACAAGTGGATGGATTTTAGACATATTAGTCTTTGTTCCTTTTTTAATAAACTTGTTTCTAAAATTTAGGCGGCTAGATTAGGTCTTATTCTCCCTAAAATTATCCCTACTAATCAAACTGGTTTTGTTAAAGGTAGGAGTATATTTGATAATGTTCTCTTGGCTCAAGAGATGACCCATGACATTAATACAAAGATTAAAGGTGGCAATATTATATTCAAATTGGATATCACTAAAGCTTATGATAATTTGAACTAGAATTTCTTATATAAGGTGTTATCCTTATTTGGTTTTGGTCATTCATCTGATTAAAAGTAGTATTGAGAATTATTTCTTTTCGATTATTATCAATGAGAGAAATCATGGTTATTTTAAATCATCTCATGGTCTGAGACAAGGTGACCCTTTGTCTCCTGCATTATTTATTATTGTCGTTGACTATCTTTCTAGAGGCTTGGAGGAATTGTACAAAAGACATTCGAACATGCTATACTGCACCAGGGGGGGTTTTCCTATTACTCATCTTAGTTTTATTGATGATTTTATTATCTTTGCTAATGGCTCAATTAAGAATACTAAAGTTTTAATGCAATTCTTGTTCAATTTCCATAAGATGAGTGGGCTAGCTATTAATAAAGATAAAAGTAGCTTTGTTGTTTCAAACTCTATTAATCGTGTTAGAGTCAATGCTATTAAAAGTGAATGTGGTTTTAACTGTGTTGATTTGCCTATCAAGTATTTGGGTACCCCCATTTATAGAGGTAGAAAGAAAAAAACATATTTTTGAAGACATTTTTACTATGTTTCAAAAAAAAAAAAAAAAAAAAGAAAAAATTACGAATTGGCACTCTAATTTTCTTTCGTTTGTTGGTAGACTTGTTCTGATAAAAAGTGTTTTAAATTCGATTCCCATCTTTATTTTTCACACTTTATACCCTTCTATGTCTGTTTATCATAGGCTTCAAAGAATGATAAATAAATTCTTTTGGGGTGCTAAGAATGATAATTCATGCATATACTGGGCCGCTTGGAACAAGATTTGTGGTGTTACATGTGAAGGTGGCCTTGGGTGCAAAACTATTTCTGATACTGTCAAGGCCTTTTCTCACAATTTATGGTTCTCTTTCAGATCTAACATTAGCTTGTGGGCTCAATTTATGAATGTGAAATACTGTAAAGGGTTTCATCCTACCTCTTGTTCTTACAAAAATTATGATTCCTTAGTTTGGAAAAGACTTTGTAGCATCAAATGGGAGGCGGAAGTTTATATTCGACGGGGTCTAGGCATAGGTGACATATCATTTTGACAAGATAATTGGTTAGGTAATGGTTCCATTGATAGTCATCTTAACACTCATACCTTAATTAATGTTAAAGTGAAAGAGTTCATTGATAATGGTGTTTGGAATGTCGCTAAAATTGGTAATTTCATTCCTATGGAGTTAACTAGCATCATTGTAAATTTGCCTTTATAATTACAAAGCAGGGATTGCATTTTATTTAATGTCTCCTTCTGGAAAGTTCCAACTCAAGCATGTTGGGAACAACATTAGATTTAAGTATGAAAAGTCGATTATTTATTCTGTGTTGTGGCATAATAACATTCCTCTATCGTACTCTATTTTGGCTTGGAGATGCATAAAAGGTTTTTTGCCGCTGGACAATTTACTTAGAATTAAAGGTTTTATGTTGGCGTCGAAATGCCAATGTTGTTTTAATACTGAAGATATTAATCATGTTTTTATGGACGGTGATATTTCTAAGAAAGTCTGGAGATATTTTTGTGGTATCGCTGAGAAAGATTTCGATGACCAGAATAGTTGTTTAGTCACTACTCTTCATTCTTGGTTTACTATGACTAAAGGCCATATTTTTAACTTAATTCCTATTCTTATTTTGTGGTTTTTGTGGAAAGCTAGGAATGACTCTAAACATAATGCTATTAGCATGGATGCTAATACGATTATTACTAATGTTAAGAATAGGATTTTTAAGCTCTATTCAGTTAATATTTTATATGGGAAACGTTTTAAACTGGCTTGTTTTTTGGCTTCCAGGTTGGGTATTTCTATAACTATGAATATTGGAATTGTTTCCGAAAAAATTGTTAGGTGGGCTAAACCTTTAGCTCCTTTTGTTAAGCTCAATACGGATGGATCGATGGGTATCCAGGTTACCGGTATGGGGGGTATTATTTGTAACTATAAGGGTGATGTTTTGACTGCTTATGAGGCTCCCTTACATCACTGTAAAGTGATTTGCGCTGAACTGATGAGACTGTCTATTGGTCTTGCTATTTGCCATAGGGAAGGTTCTGCCAATGTGGCTATTGAGGTGGATGCATTACTTTTAATTCAAATTATTCAAAAGGAGAATGTTGGCCACCCTAGTCTTTTTTATATTATTAGAAAAATTAATCAGCTTCTAGCTAATCTGAATTACACTTTAAATCATATTTATCGGGAAGGGAATGCTTGTAGCTGATTGGTTGGCTAAAATGGGGTGTAAGTTGCCGGCGATTCAGGAGTTTGAGGAGGAAAATATTCCTCTGTTGTTGAGAGGTTTAACCAGACTTGATAAAGTGGATTTGCCTTACATTAGAGCTGGCTAATCTTTGGGTTCTCTGTTTGCTGTTTCTCTGCTTTTTTGGCTATTACCGCTGGCTTTTCGAGCTCTGAATTTATTTATTTATATGGGTTGTTTTGGTATGAGGATTGGTATCTTTGGGTTATTCTGGAGGTGTAGCAAACCTGATGTCTTGATGAATGGTTTTGTTTCTCTCCCTGCTTCTTATTTTTGCATTGTGTTTATGGGGACTAACTACTTTTTGATGTTTGAGCTTGAATTTATTTGAAGAAATGTGGGGTCATTCTTAAGATTGTTAAACCTACTGTTATCTCCTAGCTCTTTCCTGATATCAGGTAATTCGTGGTTTAGTTCTATATTTTCTGGATGTTTCTTTTTGTTCTCATTTTTGCAGGTGTTTCTACGCATGGTCACTATTTTTTGGAAGAAAGGCAATGCTAATAGTCACTACAGGAAAATCACCCATTTCCGACGGCATTTTCCGGCGGATATTTAGCCTTTTTTGGCGATTTTTTAATTTAGTGGCGGTTTTCCGGCGGTTAAAATTTTGTTGGTAAAAACCGCGCCGGAAAATAAATTTTGACGGTTTCTTCCGGCGGCAAATTATTCCGGCGGCTTTCCAGCGGGCTTAAACCGCCTGTCAAATTAAAAAAAAAAATCCCGCGCTCCGGCCAGCCACCACGCTCCCACGCTGTCGGAGCCTCGCCTGCCACGCCGATCCCGCTCCGGTCAGCCACCACGCTCCCGTGCTGCAAAAGCCTCGTCAGCCACCCCAATCCTGCGTACTGGCGCCGTGCCCGCCCCCACGCCACCTGCTCCACCCTCCCCGCCCCCGACGGTCTCTGCTCCCGCACTGCCCGGCTTGTTTGCCCGCTGCCCGCTGATCTGCCCATGCGCAGCTTATAGATTCGAACTCTGTTCTATTGAAAACATATCAAACACTCAACCATTTGGCTGTAATGCAAAATATGTTAAGCTTCTTAATATTTTATATTTAAACTATATAATTTCATAAAATTAATAATCTTTTCAAAAACTGGAATTATATTAAAATAAAATTAATTGTAAATGTAAAATTAAAATTAGTAATTACTTCAACCAAAATATTAACCCTAAAATTAATAATAAATGAAAATTAATTAAATTAAAGTATTATAATCAAAATTTAATTAAAACAAATTAATAACTTCATACTTTATTAAAATACAATTAAAATGAAAATAAAAATTTAAAATGAATTAAAATTTAAATAATAATTTAAATTTAAATCTTTAAGGAAAAAATAACTTAAATTAGTTAATATAATTTTCAATCTTTTTTTGTTAAATACTTTAAATAAATAATTTTTTAACATTTCATTTAAATTATTTAAAAGCCGCTGGAAATCTAGAAAAGCCGCCAGAAACTCCGCTGGAAAATTAGCCGCCGGAAATCCGTCGGAAAACAAACGGAAAGCCGCCGGAAAATTGGCCGCGAGAGAGCCGCTGGAAAATTCCGCCAATAATGGGTGATTTTCCTGTAGTGAGTTATATCTTTATACTTTCTTTTTTTGGGCACCCGCTTGGTGCCGTCTTAGAATGTTTCTAGGCAATTTTGTATTGGTTAGATGGGGACTTTCTGCTCTTTAGTTTTTATTTTTCTTTTAAGCTTTGTAGTTCTTTGAGCATTAGTGGGCGGATTGACCCTTTAAGGACTACGTAATATTTTCCATATATCAACGCGTAGGCCCCTATGGTGGGTTTCCCCTTAAATAATAATAATAATAATAATAAGCATAGTATAATTTGTAGTTGCTTGCTTATTTATTGTTAACAAAGATATGTAAATGATGGGATGAGTAACTGTTAAAAGGGAATGGTAATAAATAATGAGCGGATTGGTTGTTTGTTTTTCCTTACTTTTTTTTGAGTTATTTTATGTAAGTTTGTTCACCCAAAAAATTATTGTTGGTTTATAAAAAAGAAATTTATCTTAAAAAAATAATAATTATATTTTACTGTTAATTATTTATTAATTAGTATATCTTTCTTAACCTATTCTTTTTGGTGTGAGGATGTGAGAGAGCCTTTATATTGTGTTATAATATGATGCGATGATGGAATATAAATTATGTCTAATATTAGAACTAAAAATATGAAAAATTAATCAGTAAGGTAATAAAATTTTGTATTAGGATATGATTATTTTTTAATCAACATATTTGATTAAAAGTTTTTAATAATTGAAATTAATTACATTATATTTTTTATTTTCTTCTTATTATTATTGTATAAGTATTTTATCCATTTTAGCTTTCTAGTTATGACAATGTCAATCTAAATAAAGTGGATTATATAATTATTTTTATCACTTCTGTGACATTTTGTGTGGCTTAATAAATATCCGACTCATAATTTAAACTGAATAATAAAGTTAACTTCAACTTTTTTAACCTATTCGTAACAGCAATGCCTTAAATTTCAAATTTATCATAGAACTAATGAATTTATGCATCAAATTATTGAAATTTAATAAATATTTTTTTTTAGTCAAAACTATGCCATATAGTTTAAAATTTAGATGACATTATTATACATAGAAATTATTAACTATTAATTAGATAAATATAATAACATTTGAATATATAATTTATTAAGCATATAGTTGATCACTAAAAGTGAGGCAATATCGTTTTCTTTTTCTATAATATATAATATAAAACATATAAAATTGTTGGTGGGGGTGGGTGGGGCAAATGGCATGCTATCACCTATAAAGATAAGGTATATGTTTGAAACCATTCCAATACAAAATTTAGTCATGTTAATTACGCTTTTTTTTTTTTTTTTCACTCTATTCCATCTCTATCTCAATTTAGAGATCAATTTGAATAATCTTCTAGGCACTCTTAAAGTTTTGAAATAATTTACAGTGACCGGCTCAAGCTTGATCTAGATGAAGCTTTTGATTATACATTTGGAAGGGTTTCATTTCAAAATGATATTGCACTTGTATATAAATATCCAAGGATGAGAGAGTGGTGTCAATGGCATGGTATCACCAATGAACATAAGGAACTCATATGAAAGCAGTACATTACAAAATAATATATATTCTCTCTCTCTCTCTCTCTCTTTCTCTCTCTCTCTCTCTCTATCTCAATCTTTGAGCTTACAAATTAAATAATTTTAGGGGATTATATCATTTTTTCCTGATTTGAATTAAGTTCATTTTATGGCAATATAGCCATGTATAAAAATTTTTAACAATAATTGTAATATAATTTCTAAATAAATACTAATGGTTGGCAAGATTGGTCCCATGACTTGTTCATTTTTTGTGAACAAACCATCTATGACGACTCTCTCTAATCTCTTATGCCACTGGAGCTACTCCAATCTTTTTAGATGAAATTATAAATAGCTATAAAAATCACTATAAATTTACAAATAACCAAATTATACTTACCCATCGATGCATAACATTCTTAGAAGACTAGGTCCTGTCCATATTCATCCTATTAGTTTTTCATAATTGCAACCTAACCATGATAGACTACAAAAAAATTTAATGATATTGTTAAGTGAAAACAAATTAAATTTGAGTTAAAATTATACATATTTAAATTTATACATTCTCCAATTATTTATGAACTGACCTCACATGACCCAACATGTGAGAACAACTTTGCTTCTTTGCATTAGATGCATTTTTGGCTACCCTTTCATGTGACACATTATAAATTTAAATCTAGCATTTATGGTTATGATAATTTTAGGTGCTAAACTGATTTTCTTGTTTTTACTATTATGTGACCAGCTGGCACCAATGTGTTGCATCAACACCAGTTGGGACAGCCTCCAAAATTTTATCAATCGGTCTACTATCCCAATGCTTGACCTTTAATGTTACTTTGTGATTTTATCACATAACACCAAGGGATTTAAGGAACCAATGGCATATATGGCAAAGAAACTTAAACTTTAACTGCAATAGATAGATTCATGTGGCCAATAATAATAACAAGCCTTTAAATGAAATAAGCAATGAATTACAATGACATCCACTTTTTTTAATATCTTCTTCCTAAAGAGCTCCATACCCATGTTTCTCCAATCCATGAAAGATATTGGTGCTAAAATAATGTCTCTAGCAATAACCCAAAGATATGATCCGAATATAATGGACTCTGGGATATTGTAGGGGATGTTAATTTTATTTACCTCGATATGAACAAGTGTGTCCGATGGAATATTTTGTATGTCGACACATGTTGTATTTGCTTGCATTGCATTGGGTCACCCAGTTCATCTATACATATAAAAATAAGCACAATAATCTTATATACATAACAAAATTTTAAAAATTTAGAAGAATTTCAGTATGAGTTGTATCCCCTCATCTATACAATATTAATGGCATGATGGTTATTATGTCTTGATACACTCTATCTCTTCTTATGAATCTGTGTGGGCTAGAGTAGAGAGGGCATTAATGGTTTTGCTACTTTCTTGTCTACCAGATCCACCTCTAGATATCACGTTTTTGGCTCATCTGAAAAAGCTTTTAAATATATATTCTTGGAAATTTAAGGGGTTCAGTACAAAATATGATGAAATTGATATCATTAAGAAGTATTACATCACTTACTTTAAAATGAAGTGTGAAATATTACTATCATCTACATCTATATGTTTAATTTTATAACAAAATTCCAATTCATATTTTTAGAATCTTTAATGTAGAATATAGGCTCAACTTGTGAACAAAATAATTAGGATCATCTTAAAGTCTATCATTTATATGAATAAGCTAGAAAAAGTTCACTATATTATTGTTGCGTCCTGGAATATTCACGGCGGTAGAGAAATATTTAGTTTAACGTCTTAGCATTGTACGAAGATCCGCACACAAGCAGATAAGTGAGAGGGTGTAGCATTCATAAGAGACACCAGAGTTTTTACGTGGAAAACCCCTGAAAAGGGGGAAAAACCACGGGGCCTGGCCCAGTTTGAATGAATCCACTAGTATTTGTAGTCGATTACAAATGAGGCCCTTCTTTAGGAGAAGGCCTTGGATTGATGTAGCAAATGTACATCATATAGATTGCATTACATGGTAGGAGTTACATATACAGGTTTGTTTGGCCTGAAGGACCGTAGTCGGCAGGAGACCGAGGTCAGAAAGATCGTTGTCTGTTGATGGAGGTCGGAAGGACCATAGTAGGCGACGAAGGCCTGAAGGACTGTAGTCGATAGAAAGCTGGGGTCTGAAAGATCGTTTTCTGGTGATGTAGGTCGAACAGACAGTAGTAGGTGATGAAGGCCTGAAGGATCGTAGGCGGTAGGAGATAAGGAGTCAGGTGTTAGTCCCAGTGTCACTTGGAAGATCGGATGTTGATGGTCTAGCCTTGAGTAGGACGTCGGGTCTTAAGCAGGACGTCAGGTCTTAAACAGGACGTCGGGTCTTCAGCAGGACGTCGGGACTTAACGTCGGGCCTTGAACAAGACGTCGGGTCTTTGGCAGGAAGTAGGACTGAGTGTCAGGCCTTGAACTAGACATCGGGTCTTTGGCAGGATGTAGGGACTGAGTGTCAGGCCTTGAACAAGACGTCGGGTCTTTGGCAGGATGTAGGGACTGAGTGTCGGGCCTTGAACAAGACGTCGGGTCTTTGGGGGATGAACGTCGGGTCGGGTCTTAAGGCGGTGGTCCGGCGAGGTTTTGTGGTGGTCCGACGAGATTCCTGCGGTGGTCCGATGAGATTCCTGCGGTGGTCCGGCGGTGGTCCGGCGAGGTTCTGCGGTGATCCGGCGGTGGTCCGGCGGCTGTCGAGGAGGAACTCCTTCCTTCTCTTCTCTTCTTCTCTCTCTTGCTTGGATCCTCTCTTGTGAAGAATGAGGGCTCTATTTATAGATTTTCTGGAGTGGCATGGCTTGTAAATAGGTGTGAGATCAAGGGCGAATAAGGAGTGGTCGAATGGACGGCCGATGCTGAATCCTACGATCGTACACCGTTCATTGGTCATTTGAATGCCTTAGTGATGTCGGAATTTAGTGATCTTGGGCTCGTTGGATTCGTCTCGTCGAGCCGTTCGATTCGAGTATGAGCTCGTCAAAATCAGAGTCCGTTTGGTAACTCAAATAGTGGTTTGAACCTTCCAACAGCGCTTCGGATCCATGATTTGGACCCATTTGGACTCGGATTGGGTCGATCTTGGTGTCGTTGGGTTCGTATTTCCGGGACGCTCAGTTTGACTGTAAGCTCGCTGAAATCGGAGTTCATATACTCACGGATTTAATTTTTAAAGTTTCCAACTAGCTTATGCTTCGAGATTCGTGCCTAATCAAGCTGATTTTGTGATGACGTATCAGTTGCCCCCCTATTTTCGGACGTCGAAGCCCCAGGAGTCCGAAAATATAAGTGTCGGCAAATTTTAGAGAATTTTTTCCGAGTGACTCAGGATCAATCTTGCGTGTAGGAGCCTCGAAATGCTCTGAAAGTATCGAAATCGAGTCCGGAACGTCAAAAAACGTGTCCGGGGACCCCAAAAACTTCGAATTTGGACTTTTCTAGACGGAATTGAGCCTCGGAATGGTCTGGGCGGCAAACCGGCCGGACCGGCCGGCCGGCCGCCACTGCCCCGCCGGCGGCGCGGAAATGTTGCCGCGCCCGCGCATTGTGGCAGCGCGCACCTGCTGCCGTGCCTAGGCCGCACCCGTGGCCACGCCTGGGCCGCACCCAGGCTGCTCTCGAGCCCCCGCGCCTGGGGCTGAACCGCAACCGCAGGCCGGACCGCACCCGCGCCTGGCTTCCGCGCGTGAGCCGGACCGCGCGGCAATGCCGCGGCTGCTGCTGCCGCCGGCGGTGGCCGGCTGCTGGCCTCGCGCGGCCAGCCGCGATCTGCATGCCACGCCCGCGGATTGCTCAGCTGTCGCGTCGTTTCTCGTGGTCGGTTGGCTGCACCGACTTAAGTGGGTCCCACTTGCCGAAAAAATACATTTTTTTGACCTTTTTAGGTCCAAAAAATTCCGAAAAAATCCCAAAAAATTCCAAAAAATTCAGAATTTTTTAGAAAAATAGGAAAATTCTGAAATGGCAATGACTCCCCTCTTTTCTCTCCAAAACCTATAAATAGCCCCCTTAGGCCTTTAGAAAACTTGCACATCTTCTTCTTCTTCTCTTTTCTTCTCATCTCCCTCTGTCCTTTCTATTGAGGCCTTCCCTCAGTTTTCTGAGGCCCCTCTCTTGGCAAGAAAGTCCGGAGATTTCCCCTTCTTCTCTTCTCCCTCTGTCCTTTCTATTGAGGCCTTCCCTCGATTTTTCGAGGCCCCTCTCTTGGCAAGGAAGTCCGGAGATTTCCCCTCCATCGAGAGAGATCCTATGGAGGTCTGATGTTAATCAGTTGGTTGGAGATGGAGGTCGGAGAGACCGTTGTAAGGAGGGAGGTTGAAATGACGGGCATACTTCTAGCGTCGGGGAGAGGTAAGATGACAGGTAGGAATTCAACGTCGGGTAGTCATACAGGATCGGGCAGAAGACCGACGAAAGTCTATTAACTGGTAGAAGTCCGACACCCGGTAGAAGTACGAAGTCGGGTAGAGGTGCAGCTTCGGGTAGAATACCGACAAAGGTTTGTCGACGGGCAGAAGTCCGACGACAAGTAGAAGTCCGCTGACGAGCAGAAGTCCGACAACAGGGAGAAGTCCGACGTCGTATAGAAGTACGGCCTGGGGCAGAACACCGATGAAAGTTCGTCGACGGGCAGAAGTCCGACGATGAGTAGAAGTCCGCTGACGAGCAGAAGTTCGACGATAAGGAGAAGTCCGACGTCGCGTAGAAGTACGGCCTCGGGCAGAAAACCGATGAAAGTTCGTCGACGGGCAGAAGTCCGACGACGAGTAGAAGTCCACTGACGAGCAGAAGTCCGACAACAGGGAGAAGTCCGACGTCATGTAGAAGTACGGCCTGGGGCAGAACACCGATGAAAGTTCGTCGACGGACAGAAGTTCGACGACGAGTAGAAGTCCGCTAACGAGCAGAAGTCTGTCGACATGGAGAAGTCCGATGTCGGGTAGAAGTCCAACGACAGGCAGAAGTCCGTAGTCTGGTAGGGATGCAGCGTCAAGTAGAAGACCGACGAAGGTCCGTTGACGAGCAGAAGTCCGACGTCGGACTTCTGCTGGTCAACGGACTTCTACACGACGTCAGACTACACCAGAGTTTTTACGTGGAAAACCCCTGAAAAGGGGGAAAAACCACGGGGCCTGGCCCAGTTTGAATGAATCCACTAGTATTTGTAGTCGATTACAAATGAGGCCCTTCTTTAGGAGAAGGCCTTGGATTGATGTAGCAAATGTACATCATATAGATTGCATTACATGGTAGGAGTTACATATACAGGTTTGTTTGGCCTGAAGGACCGTAGTCGGCAGGAGACCGAGGTCAGAAAGACCGTTGTCTGTTGATGGAGGTCGGAAGGACCATAGTAGGCGACGAAGGCCTGAAGGACTGTAGTCGATAGAAAGCTGGGGTCTGAAAAATCGTTGTCTGGTGATGTAGGTCGAACAGACAGTAGTAGGTGATGAAGGCCTGAAGGATCGTAGGCGGTAGGAGATAAGGAGTCAGGTGTTAGTCCCAGTGTCACTTGGAAGATCGGATGTTGATGGTCTAGCCTTGAGTAGGACGTCGGGTCTTAAGCAGGACGTCAGGTCTTAAACAGGACGTCGGGTCTTCAGCAGGACGTCGGGACTTAACGTCGGGCCTTGAACAAGACGTCGGGTCTTTGGCAGGAAGTAGGGACTGAGTGTCAGGCCTTGAACTAGACGTCGGGTCTTTGGCAGGATGTAGGACTGAGTGTCAGGCCTTGAACAAGACGTCGGGTCTTTGGCAGGATGTAGGGACTGAGTGTCGGGCCTTGAACAAGACGTCGGGTCTTTGGCAGGACGTCGGGGATGAACGTCGGGTCTTAAGGCGGTGGTCCGGCGAGGTTCCTGCGGTGGTCCGACGAGATTCCTGCGGTGGTCCGGCGGTGGTCCGGCGAGGTTCTGCGGTGATCCGGCGGTGGTCCGGCGGCTGTCGAGGAGGAACTCCTTCCTTCTCTTCCCTTCTTCTCTCTCTTGCTTGGATCCTCTCTTGTGAAGAATGAGGGCTCTATTTATAGATTTTCTGGAGTGGCATGGCTTGTAAATAGGTGTGAGATCAAGGGCGAATAAGGAGTGGTCGAATGGACGGCCGATGCTGAATCCTACGATCATACACCGTTCATTGGTCATTTGAATGCCTTAGTGATGTCGGAATTTAGTGATCTTGGGCTCGTTGGATTCGTCTCGTCGAGCCGTTCGATTCGGGTATAAGCTCGTCAAAATCAGAGTCCGTTTGGTAACTCAAATAGTGGTTTGAACCTTCCAACAGCGCTTCGGATCCATGATTTGGACCCATTTGGACTCGGATTGGGTCGATCTTGGTGTCGTTGGGTTCGTATTTCCGGGACGCTCAGTTTGACTGTAAGCTCGCTGAAATCGGAGTTCATATACTCCCGGATTTAATTTTTGAAGTTTCCAACTAGCTTATGCTTCGAGATTCGTGCCTAATCAAGCTGATTTTGTGATGACGTATCAATTATAATCAAATTGATCTTTCTTTCTCCCATTTGAACTTGTGTTTCCCAATTAAATTTAAACAGTTACCCCTTTTAAATTTAAGAATAATTAATTTCAATAATATCATTAATTTTTGCATAATAGTTGAAGTACCCAATTTCTATTGTATTAATAACACCATAATTCTTGTTTTTTTGGTTCTCAACACATTCTTTTGTGTGAAAATAATAACTATTAAAGAGAAGGTCCTTGTACTTATGTGCAATTTTATTGGGACCCCTAGCCAACGTTTTATTTTTTTCTGAGATTACTAGATAAGTTGTACGTGAAACCTATGAAGGAATGGAAATTTATGTTAACAAGTTGAATTTATTAATATAACTATTTGTGAAGTTTATGATAAGCATTATCATAATCAGAAAACTTAAAATCTTATGATGTTACTCAACCACTCATGGAATATTTCATTAATGAGACTCTCTACATCAGATATTGTTATATGTATGTTTCCCCATCTCTTACTCCTCTATTCATCTTTGCAGCTTTCTTTGTACAAATTTATATTATCACATTGATAGAGGACATATCTATGAACTTTGAACCAATGATTTAACAACCAAATTGAATAAAGTAACCATTTTTTAATAAATTTCCACCACATATGAGAGAATTGATCATTTCATCTTACATGATGTTACTACAATATTATTCTGTAACAACTTGAACTTGTTTGGATTAATAAGATTTGCAACAGTTGACTTATCAATATGCTTAATTTTATTGGTTGGAAAACATGACCTCAGAGCAACTAGTGGAAATTTTTCAATAAGAATATGAAAATTAATGCTTAAACTTACATCATGAAATGTTAACACACCTTGAAATATTAGATACATAACCTTTAAGCATTTTCAATTTTTTTTTTAAAGTTAGCATAACATAAAGAATTTGTGGATGCAACTCACTCTTAATTCCAATGTCAACCAAATCCTATAATACTTATAGATTATCTTTAGATTTCTCTAGATCAAGTAAAGTGACAATGAAATAATCACAAATACTTTTATCAATATGCATGGCATCCAAATTATGTGGTAGTAATTAAATTGAAATCATAAAACCGAAGCTCAAAGAAAATAGAGTTTTTATTCCAAATTTGTGATGAACCATGATGTTTATTCAACTCTATGTTGCATTCTCTTTTTAAACCTTTTAGGTGCTTTACGAACCTCTTTTGTGTTCTTGAAGTATTATTTCTATTGATGTAATAAGTGGTTTTCTGATAGCTAATGGAGATTGCTCATATATGAGAATTTCTTCCCTCTGTATAACTAAAAAGACTTAATATTTTTGGCACAACAATGACATAAAATTCTTCTTTTATGCATTAACCTGAAATCATACTATAACTAGGAAAACCATTTATGGTCTACATTAAGGAAATGTGTAAATTAAAAGATTTTCTTATTGCTTTAACATAGTATTTTACTCCATAACATAATTCATTCAACTCATGTATCAACGATTGGCGAAAACATCAATATTGTTCATTGTACTTTTCTCCCGTGGTATAATAGTAGACTAAATAAAAGAATTTTATTTCATTGCAATTCAATGAGGCATGTTATAAGGAACCAAAAGTACATGCCAAATGTTATACACACAACTCATACTTAATAAGGCAATTGATTAATTGCTTAAACCCATAACTGGTTTAATCTTAAAATTGATAAAAACCATCACTTGTTAAAGCAAGGTGGACATTATGTGGATCTTAAATAACATTAGGTAATCTAGATTCAAAGGATTTCCAGGCTTCTCCATCAGTTAGATGCTCAACAACCCATTAATATTTCTCTATATAGCATGAAAAATAATTTATTTAGCCAATTTTTATGTTTTGAATAATGTTTGATGTCTAGAAATCAATGTAAAATATTGAACAAGTTTAGTATAGTTCAATTTTTTCTTCATTCTTCCAACAAGACTTTTTTCATCACCAACCCACCTTGAAGAACAACAAATATGACATATCTCTTGATGAGATCTCTTTCCAAAATGAACAATAATCATTTGGGCATGCATCTATATTTGTAATTCCAAGATTGAATATTATCTTCCTCACTTTGTATGTGCTCTTATGTAGCTATGCTCCATCAGAAAAAGCTTTAATTAAGAAAGCTAGCAATTGATCAAAAGATCTTGCAGACCAAGAGTGTAAGCATTTTAGCAAAATTAAATATAAGATGAAAGATAACTTTGTGAATGACTTCCATCCAAAGTATAGTTCTTTTGTAGCTTCCAACAAGAAATTACAAAAGTTCATAGGACCTTCAATGGTGGATTTATGCTAATCACATTATGTTCATCCTATAAATTTATGTTGTCATTGCTTGAGCCGAGTCTATCATTTAATAATCCATCAATACTATCTTTACAAGGTTCCTCAGTGTGAATTGATATTTCCTAAAGGTTTGAGATGGCATTAAGTGTTTTATGTGTTGTACTTCAGCTAGATTACCAAGTTCCTCTAAGTGCCGATTCCAAACAACATATCAGGAATAAAGAAAAACTCCTTTAGAGAATAAATGCTTTTTGACATCTTTAATATATTTAAAATATCTATTAATGCATAATTCGCCTAGGTATAAAATGTTTTTGTGTTGAACTTTCAATTGGAGTTGCAAATTCTAAAAAATTTTCAACACCTTTAACATAATCATAACTCCATTTAGATTTTGATATCTAACTCTTATCCTTGTTAACAGAGAAAAGAAGCTTCAAATTCTAATTTAGTCATCTTACGATGCTTTTTCTCCTCATTCTTCGGGTGTGGCGCTGGGCTAGGGCTTTGCCTTAGCCGCCGATTGCGTCGGTGTGCCGAGGGTTGTGTTTCTTCTTCTCTTTAGGGTTTCTCTTGGTTGTTTTCCTGTTATGGCGGTGTGTGGTTCTTACGATCCGGATTTTCTGGATGGAGCGGCTAAGTCTCGTTCTTTTTTACAAGCTTTAGCAAGATCTTCTTCGGGTAAGTTTCCGGATCTTATTCTGTCTTTTTTCCATGGAGTTCCTACTCTTTTGGTGTCAGAAGAGGAATTTTTGGCTCTTGCACAACCTTTTAAATTTTTGCTGGTTGGTTTTTTCCCTTCCCGGCGGGCTCCTCTTGCGTCGATTCGAATTTTTTTTTTCAATCTGCAGTTAAATGGAGCTTTTTCTGTGACTGTGTTGGATTCTTCGCATGTCCTCATTAAGTTGGTTAATGATCTTGATTATAGTTTCGTGTTCTATCATAGGTCTTATTTGGTCTTCAATTGCTTCATGAAGGTGTCTAAATTGTCTCCTTTTGGTGACATTGAGGATGAATCTCCCGTTGTCCCGATTTGGATCTCCTTCCCTAATTTGCACCCCCATTTTTTCTCTCTGCGTATCTTGCATGGTTTGGGTCTTTTATTTGGTAACCCGCTGAAGGTAGACAATGCGACTGCGGTTGGGTCTTGTCCGTCGGTTGCGTGGGTGATGGTTAAAATTGATATTACTAAGAAATTTTCGGACAAAATTTGGTTAGGTCCTGAGAATTTTGGGTATTTTCAACCTGTTTATATGGAAGAATTTCCTCACTTTTCTTCCAAGTGTAAGCGTCTTGGTCATTCTGTTGGTGATTGCCGTCCTATGGATTATGCAAAGCTTGCTGCCCCTTCTTTGCATAATCTGGAATTTAGGGAGTCTGATGTTCTCGACACTTCTGGTGGAGAGGTTAACGTTAAGGATGTTGGGGTTTCTGTTGCTGATCCTTCTCCTTATGTTATTTCGCCGATGTGTCAGTCTCCGATTTTTCCTATTCCTAATACTTTGGTTTTGTCTCTTGCGATTGGCATCCCTACTGGGCCGTCTCAGCAAGATTATGGGAGTATTGAGGTAACTGACACTCTATTGAGGGGTGTTTCTTCCTTTCAGGCGTTAGAGGTAGGGGTTGGTCTCTGTGAGGGAGATTTAGTTAAAAATAATATGGTATTGTCGCCAGTGGGGTTGGATTGTAATGTTTGTCCTATTGCCTTATCTTCGATTCCCTTGGGTCATGGGAATTCGGCTGTTTTGTTTGTGGTGGATTGTGGTGAGTCTAGTGATCCTTTGTGCAATGGCTGTGACACTATCTCTAAGTTGGATGTAATTCCTACGGCCTGTTCTGATTTGCCTGATGCTGCCGGTTTGGTTCAGTGTGATGCAGAAGTTGGTGATGAAGGACTTGACATTTTGGTTACTTGGCCACTATCTGAGGGTGATGAGCCCTTATCTAAAAGTATTGTCGACTCGATTTTTACTGTGCCCATAACTATTGTTTCTAGGGAGCTTTTGCAACATCACCTTTCGAGGGATAGTGTGGTGTTGCATGGTGAGCGGATCCTTGACAATTCAGATGATGATGGTTGTTTCTTTGGGGAGGATCTTGATTTACGAGAAAATTACGACTTGAGTATCATTCAAATTGGTGACAAGGGTTTTAGCAAAAAGAGTAGAAAACGTAAAAAGTGAAATTCCAATAAGAAATGATTTTTTCTTAGTTTTCATTTCGGTGTGGCTTCGTTTGGCTAATGGAGGACTATGATGAGGCCCCTCGGATGGCCTGGGCTTGGATGCAACCTTACAGACGTTTGGATGGCCTAAGCCTGGCAATAAGGTGGCGGCCTGAGTCTGCTCTAACTGTTAAGAGAGTTGCTATTTGCATGTTTTACATTCTTGCAACTTGTATTATTATGATGATTTCAAATATTATTATTTTATGTATATATATCTCCTAACACTTTTTTGGAAGATTTGTTTTTGCTCTAGTGTGTACTAAAATTTCAGAAAAATCAACTCCAAGCTATGAAGACTTCAAATCAAATTTAGCAAATATTCATTTGCAAATTATAAGTTTTGAATTGAGAGGGAGTGATTGTAATTGAGTGAAAAATCACAACACATACTTAGGAGAACAATTTTTGTGAACTGATCGTACGAGACGAACCTAGTTTGTACGAGACGATCATATCAAATAAGCCCTCGGAAGAGCAATGGATCGAACAGGCAGGGAGAAAATTTTTCTAGGTCCTAATCGTCCAGGATAAATTTAACATTTGTCCCGGGACAAACGTCTCAGGATTCTCACTTTGCACTATTCGTCCACATGAAATGCATGGTTCATCTCTGGACGAAACTCTCTGAATAAAATCGTACAGGATGAAATTAACCTTCATCTCTAAACAAAACTCTATGTATAAAATCATCCAGGACAAAACTTGTTTATCCCAGAACAAACCGAACCAACTTACCTCAGTTGGTTACGTCCTGGAGGGATTTGGGAACCGACCTATGCAATAAACGTTTAGTACCGGACGAACCTAGTTCGTACGGGACGATAAGCGTGTACGAACATAGTTTGTACCAATATACATCAGGATCATTTCCGACACTTTAAGTAAAATTGTCCGGGATGATCCACGATCGTACGGGACGATCCATTTTGTGATAACTTGAAAATTTTGCAGTTTTGGACTGTTTTTCTTGTCTCTCCTATATAAGGTCCAATTTTTACTACCACCCAATCTTTTTGCTCATTTATCTTCGTGCGTATTGGAAGAAGAGTTAAGGAGAGAGTGTGAGAGAGCATTCAAAGGAGGATTCCTACCACTGGAGCATGAAGGCTTCACTTGATGTTCAAAGGTAAGATTTCCTACTTGTGATTTGAGATTACTTCACTCTTTTTTTTCTTCTTTTTAGATTTATTGTGAGGAGATTTTTTAAAGAGATCGTGTTCTCTACCCACACTAGGAGAGTGTGAAAGGACGAAGGGTTCTCTTCCCACACTAGGAGAGTGGGAAAGGACGAAGGGTTCTCTGCCCACACTAGGAGAGTGTGAAAGGACAAAGGATTCTCTACCCATACTAGGAGAGGGTGAAAGGACAAAGGGTTCTCTACCCACACTAGGAGAGTGTGAAAGGACGAACGGTTCTCTGCCAACACTGGGGATAGTGTAAAAGGACGACGGTTCTGTGCCGCACCGGGTAGTGGTGGAAAGAGTGTTTGTAAAGTCTTCTCCGCCTTGCTGTGGGTACAAAAGGAGAGACACTATTGATATTAGTGCAATACTCAGAGGGTCCCTCCGAGGAGTGGATGTAGGTTTGGTTTATACCGAACCACTATAAATCTTGTGTCATTTATTTTTACTGCTTTTTATTTTCTGCATTTTTTTGTTTAAAAAGCTGTGGTTGAAATTTTTTTTATAAAAATTCATTAATGTTTATTTTCGGTTCAACTTATCTAAAAGAGGGATAATTTTTAAAATACCAATTCACCCCCGTCTTGGTAGCTTTGGGACATTAACTTAGGTTTAACAACCTATTCACTAGACTCAATAAGTGGTATCAGGGCTTTATTTTAAAATCATAAGTTTAAACTATTTTTTGATTAACGTAGATGGCTATATTTGGAAACCGAAACACACCCGAGGGTTACTATATTACTATACCTCCATTGTTTGACAATATACCTTTTAATTTTTGGAAAACACACATTTTTACTTTCTTACAATCACTTGATTATCGTATGTGGATCTTAGTCCATGAAGGATATACAAAACCAACTAGATTAGTTGATGGAGTTAGAGTTGAAACACCTTTTGCAGACTGGACTGTAGAAGAATGTGACTTAGCGTAACTAAATGCTAAATGTTTGAATAGTCTCTTTTGTGCCTTAAAATCTGAAGATTACATGCGGGTTTTCACTTGCAAAAGTGGAAATGACATATGGGATAGACTTTGTATAACATATGAGGGGACTAATGAGGTTAAACAATCTAGGCTTAATTTCTTGTTGCATGATTATGAATTGTTTTGCATGAAACCTAATGAATCAATTTCTGATATGTACACAAGATTTACTCAAATAGTCACCTCTTTGCATGCACTTGGTAGGGAACTAACGAATGCTAAAATGGTTAATAAGATTCTTCGTTGTTTATATACTACTTATGATGCTAAAATTACTGTAATTATAGAGTCTAAAGATCTAAACATTTATTCAATTGACAATCTTCTTGGTTCACTTATTGCTTACGAGCAAGGAGTTAGCCAAAGAAAGATTGATGCAGGTGAACCACGAAAGGAAAAGAATATAGCACTAAAAGTCAAAGTGTCTGATAGTGAACACTCACAACCTGAGGATGAAGACGACATTGCATTAATGACTAGACAGTTTAGAAGCTTTTTGAAAAGAAAACAAAAGAGATGCCATCAATGGAATAGAGGTAAATTTAATAGAAATGGCAAGGTTTTTAATGAAGTAATTTGCTATGAATGTAGGGAACCTGGTCATATTAAATCTGATTGCCCAAAACTCAAAGCCACTCCTAGCAAGAAGAAGGTAGAGGAGAAACCAATTATAAAGAAGGGCAAGAAGAAGTTTTAAAAAGCTTTCTGGGTGGACTCAGATTCAGATTCATCAGAGATTGAAAAGGAAGAAGAAGTCACAAATCTTTGCTTGATGGCAGATAGTCTTGATCTGTCTGATCAAGAAGAGGGTCGCTCTCACACAAGATCTCGTGAGAGCATATGGTACCTGGACAGCGGATGTTTAAAGCATATGACTAGAGATACTACTCAATTCATAACGCAGGAAGCTAGGAGTTGAGGCAAGGTTACACTTGGAGATAATACCACAAAGAAGGTGATTGGATCAGGTATGATTGGAAATCTTAAAAACTTTTTTATAGACAATGTGTTATTGGTTGAAGGCTTAAAGCATAATTTGTTAAGTATAAGTCAGTTATGTGATAAGGGTTATATTGTAAAATTTTTTCCTACTAGCTGCATATTAAGTCTAAATGGTAAAGATATTTTAAATGGAAAAAAGGTAAACAATATTTATATGCTAGATTTAAATTGCATCCAGACTCCTACTACTTTTTGTTTGAAAACTATTTTTGATGAGTCATTACTTTGGCATAAGAGACTTTGTCATTCTAGCATAAAAAATTTTAGGAGGATAACCCAAAAGAATTTAGTAAGAGGTATACCAAAATTAGACTTTACTAAGGACCACCTTTGTGATGCATGTCAATTAGGAAAGCAGGTGAAGTCATCTTTTCAGTCCAATAAGGATCTTAGGACTAGTAAACCATTGGAAATTTTACACATGGATCTTTTTGGACCAGTTGGAACTGTGAGTCTAGGAGGAAAGGTATACAGATTTGTTATTGTGGATGATTACTCAAGATTCACTTGAGTTAGATTTTTATTTCATAAGAGTGAATCATTTGAGAGATTTAAAAATTTTTTTGACTTGAATTCAAAGAAAATTAGGGTGTGAAATTATTTCTATACAAAGTGATCATAAAAAAGAAATTGAGAATGAGAGATTTAAAGATTTGTATGTTTTTGATTGCAAGGTGTTCATTCATAATAATGGAAAATATGCCTTAGGAAAATTTGATCCAAAATCAGATAAAGAAATTTTTGTTGGATACTCAAGTGTTGGAAAATCTTATAGGATATTTAATAAAAGAACTTTGGTAATTGAAGAGACCACACATGTTGTATTTGATGAATCTAGAAATTTGGAAGAGCCAAATGTTATTGAAGGTGAGATTGAGGATAACTCCCAAAAGATTAATAAAATAAACTTGGAAGAAAATGTGGAAGAGAATTTGGAGAGTGAAAACCCTTTGCCTAGAGATTTGATATTTCTAAATACCACCCAAGGGAATTTATTATAGGTGAACTAAGTGAGGGTGTTAGAACTAGGCATGGATTAAACAAGGAAGTCCATCATTCTGCCTTTATTTCAACTATAGAACCCACTAATATTGATCAAGCACTTTTAGATAAATTTTGGATATTGGTCATGCAAGAAGAGTTGAATCAATTTGTAAGAAATAAAGTTTGAGAATTAACTTCAAGGCCAAAAGAGCAAAGTGTTGTTGGAACTAAGTGGGTATTAAAAAATAAAATGAATGACTCAGGTGTAGTCATTAGAAATAAGGCTAGATTAGTTGCTAAGGGGTATAATCAGATTAAAGGGATTGATTTTTAAGAGACTTTTGCCCCTGCAGCCAGACTTGAAGCAATTAGGGTTTTGCTAGCCTTTGCCTGTTTTAAAGTATTTAAATTATATCAAATGGATGTGAAAAGTGCCTTCTTAAATGGTGTAATTGAAGAAGATATTTTTGTAGAACAACCACCAGGTTTTAAAAATTCAAAATACCCAAATCATGTTTTCAAATTGAAAAAGACATTATATGGATTAAAACAAGCACCTAGGGCTTAGTATGAGAGGTTGAGAACTTTCCTACTTGAAAAATTTTTTGAAAAAGGAAGTGTGGATACAACTCTCTTTTTGAAGAAATTTGAAAAGGATATACTCATTGTTCAAATTTATGTGGATGATATCATTTTTTGTTCTTCAAATAAAAATCTTTGTGATGATTTTTTTAAAATAAAGTGTAGTGAATTTGAAATGAGTCTAATGAGAGACTTAAATTACTTTCTAGGCTTTAGTATTAAGCAACTTGAGGAATGTACATTTCTTAGTCAATCTAAATATGTTAAGGACATCCTCAAAAAATATGAAATGGATAATGCTGAGCCTGTTAGTACACCAATGAGTTCCCTAGTTAAGTTGGATAAGGACCTTAAGGGAAAATTTGTTGATCAAAAGAAATTTAGAGGGATTATTGGATCTTTTCTTTACTTGACTACTAGCTGACCCAAAATCATAATTAGTGTTTGCTTGTGTGCTAGATTTCAATCAGATCCAAAAAAGTTATATTTGACAGCAGTGAAAAGGATTTTAAGATATTTGCTAGGAACTCAGAACTTAGGAATTTGGTATCCTAGGTTTAGCTCTTTATTAAAAATTATTGGTTATTCAGATTCTGACTTTGCAGGATGTAGGGTGGATAGGAAAAGCACTTCTGGAACATATCAATTCATTGGAAATTCATTAGTTTCATGGTCTAGTAGAAAACAAAATTCAGTGGTCCCATCTACTATAGAAGCTGAATACATTGCCTTAGGATGTTGTGTAGCACAAGTACTTTGGTTAAAACAACAGTTGATTGATTTAGGATTAACTATAGGCACTATACCAATTTATTGTGATAATACTAGTGCTATCTGTATTTCTAAAAATCCTATTCAACATTCAAGAACAAAACACATTGACATAAGGCATCATTTCATAAGGGATCATGTATCTAAGGGAGAAATTTAACATACTCATGTTTCAACTGAAATCAACTTGCAGATATTTTTACAAAACATTTAGCCTTTGATACTTTCAGTACATTAAGAACTAGGCTTGGAGTTATTGATTTAAATGCTTAGATAAATATGTTTTCTGCAATATTGATATTTTTTTGTTTTGTTTTGTGTTCATTATGTTTTCTAGTTTGTTTATGTGATATTTTCTTCTTAAAAAGGTCTGTGTTTAAGTATTGTCTTGTTCGTTTTTATTTTGAGTGTGAAAATGTGAATTTGTGGTCATCATCGTCGGGGACGAAAGTGCTTCGTACGGGACAATTTGTGTAGTATAACAAACTGTGTGATTTCGATGGATAAGATAGTTTTTAATATGAACTTTATCCATAAAAACCTTTGGTTCGTCCAGACGAACACATGTCGATTCATAGAAGGGGACGATTTTCAACTGTCATTAAAATGAATTAAATTTCTGATCGTCCGGACGAACACGTGTTCATCTGTACAATCGTTTTGGTCAAAAGCCTGTACGAAAGGATGCTTCGTAAGTTGTGTGTTTACAAAAAGCTGTTTCTTTTTTGACTCATTCATTCGTCCATACGAAATTTTTTTATACGGGATGAATCGAGTTCGTACGGGATGAATGTAAATTTCGTCTGGTACAAACAGTCATTTTTTTCATAAATTGACGACATTTTTAACTGAACAGTCACTTTCACACATATCTTTCAAACCTTTCTTATCTTAAGATATTTCAATGGCAAGTTCTAGCAAGCGCCAAAAGTCTTTGACTAAGGGTCCACCAAGAAACACTTCTGAAAATTTTCTTTCTAAAGCCAATGAAGAATCCTATGCTAAGTTTGTCTCCGCAAAAATTACCCCATCTAGAGTTCTCCTACAGGAACAATTAACTTTTAAGGTAATACACTTGTTTGTCTCTACTCAATTTGGTTTAATCCTCACTTTAGTACACTTCTATAACAGAGTAATCTTTCATTATTTTTTGGCAAACATGTCATTCAACTCCGACCATTCCGTCATCAGTTCCTTTATTTTAAAAAAGAAAATTGAAATCACCAAGGCTGACCTCGGTATCTTCCTAAACATAAGGACAAAAGGATTAAGAGCACACACCTTAACCACCACAAATTTTGATTGGACTGAACTTAATCATGTGATTAGAGGAGTAAAAGTTAAGGATCATTTGCCTAAAGTAGCAACTTTAGTTCGTGATGCCCGTATCATCCAGCACGTACTAAGAACTTCCATTATACCTAAAGCAGATGATAGAGTTAACATCACTCCTCTTCTTTCTACTGTTACCTACAGGATAATGACCAGACAACCTATAGATAAGGCCCAACTCCTAATTGATTACATTTATGGTCTCTCTGAAATTGGTCATGTTGATCATAAAAGAAAGAAGAATATAGCCTTAGGACATCTGATTGCCTATATTTTGGAAAAGAAGTATGATTTGATTCATCCAGTATAAGATTTTGAAGAACCACTATACTACAATGATGCATCCTTTAGAGCTATCTTCAATAAGGAAGAGCCTAGCAAAACTCATATTATTCTGAGTGAAACAGAAGAAGAAGCTAAACATTCACATACTGCTGAACCAAATTATTAAGATTTGGTTCAAAGATTTGACAATTTAGAGGCTCATTTTGATCAAAGGTTTGATCAAATTGAAACTCATTTGCAGCAGCATGATATTCAGTACAATCAAGATATGGGATTTATGTGTGATCAGATAAATGCCATAAATTCCAACATGTTTATGATGAGTAGTTACTTCAACTTCTTTGGTGCAGCACCACCTCCTCCTCCTCCAGATCAGGGTCCATCTAAATGATTGTTGTGTTTGTTCAGTGTTTCTTTGTAGTTTATGTGTTTGTTATGTGTTTATGTGGTTTATGTGTTTAGTGATTTCTTTTAGATTATTGTATTTTCCTTGTTTTAGTTGTGTTTTTATTGATATCTTGACCTTAAAATTGTAAAATCTTCATTCGATATCAATATATGTTTTAATATTTTGTTGTTTAAGTATTTTAGAAATGTGTGTTAGACTTTATGACATTCATTATTTTTTAATCTTTATAGTAATTTAACCTAAATTATAAATTAAAATTAATTTCATTAGAAATCTAATTATTCTAAATTTAAGTGATGCTTATAACTTGTTATTATTAGAGTTTTCAATTTCATGTCTCTTATTTAGACTATATTATCTTTAATATTATTATTACAATTTAGATGTTTTCTTATTTTGTATTTCTCTTTTCAAATAGTATTTATGCACTTAGAAAAATTTAAAATTTTAGATTATTGATTTCGAAAAGAATTCAATTACTCTTGAAAATTGTACAAATATACAAAAATCAAAAGTATTGCACAAACATTTGCAATAAGAAAAAGAGACACAAAATAAGTCCAAAGTAAAAAAGATGCACAAAAATGTGCCATAAAATTGAAAAAGATGCGCAAAGCGCCACATGTGGTAGTTACTTCTTTCCGGACTCTTTTAATATCTTAATTCGAATTGATCTTATGTTCATTTATACTTGACATTGAAATTTGAAATATAAAATTTTTTATTCATCCTTAGTGCAATGATTTTCTTCATCTTATTGTCTAAATTGACTCATGTCTTTGATAAATTCTTTTCATTATCTATGTTATATCTCTTCTTAAATTATATGAAATTCTATGATTTCTCTAATGTTTTAATTTTATTTGCATACCTTATTTCAATCACTTTCAAGATTAAATTATCAAATGAATTTCATACTTCTGCTTTTATTTTAAGACTTCTTTTCTTCATCACTTTTTGCTGTTGTCAAAAAGGGGGAGAAATTGTATGTTTGTTTTTTTTGTTTTTTTTTTTTATAATCCTTTTATGTTTGTCATTATTGTAGTTGTGTGTTTTGTATGTTTCTTGTTTTGTATAAAATTTTTAAAAAATAAAAATTTTGAATAAATTTATGTCCCCTTATTTTTCATGTATTCATCAATTCAAGGGGAGTTTAGGAGATTCTTAGAATTTGAAATCCTACAAATAATAATTATTTTGCCATCATAAAAAAGGGGGAGATTGTTAAGAGAGTTGCTATTTGTATGTTTTACTTTCTTGCAACTTGTATTATTTTGATGATTTCAAATATTATTATTTTATGTATATATATCTCCTAACACTTTTTTGAAAGATTTGTTTTTGCTCTAGTGTGTACTAACATTTCAGGAAAATCAACTCTAAGTTATGAAGGCTTCAAATCAAATTTAGCAAATATTTATTTGTAAATTATAAGTTTTGAATTGAGAGGGAGTGATTGTAATTCAGTGAAAAATCACAACACACACAATTGGGGGAACAATTTTTGTGAACGGATCGTACGGGACGATAATGTCAATTAAGCCCTCGGAAGAGCAATGGATCAAACAGACAGGGTGAAAATTTTTCTAAGTTCTAATCGTCCAGGACGAATTTAATATTCGTCCTGGGACGAACGTCTCGAGATTCTCACTTTGCACTGTTCGTCCAGACGAAATGCATGGTTCGTCTCTGGACGAAACTCTCTGTATAAAATCGTACAGGATGAAATTAACCTTCGTCCCTGGACGAAACTCTCTGTATAAAATCATCCAGGACAAAACTCCAGGACAAAACTTGTTCGTCCCAGGACGAACAGAACCGACTTACCTTAGTTGGTTACGTCCTACAGGAATTTGGGAACCAACCTATGCAATAACCATTTCGTACCGGACGAACCTAGTTTGTACGGGATGATAAGCGTGTACGAACATAGTTCGTACCAATATACATCAGGATCGTTTTCGACACTTTAAGTAAAATCGTCCGGGATGATCCACGATCGTACGGGACGATTCATTTCGTGATAACTTGAAAATTTTGCAGTTTTGGACGATTTTTTGTCTCTCCTATATAAGGTCCAATTTTTACTGCCACCCAATCTTTTTGCTCATTGATCTTCGTGCTTATTGGAAGAAGAGTTAAGGAGAGAGTGTGAGAGAGCATTCAAAGGAGGATTCCTACCACTAGAGCGTGAAGGCTTTGCTTGATGTTCAAAGATAAGATTTCCTACTTGTGATTTGAGATTACTTCACTCTTTTCTTTCTTCCTTCTAGATTTCTTGTGAGGAGATTTGTCAAAGAGATCGGGTTCTCTGCCCACACTAGGAGAGTGTGAAAGGACGAAGGGTTCTCTGCCCACACTAGGAGAGTGTGAAAGGATGAAGGGTTCTCTGGCCACACTAGGAGAGTGTGAAAGGATGGACGGTTCTCTGCCAACACTGGGATAGTGTAAAAGGACAACGGTTCTTTGCCGCACCGGGTAGTGGTGGAAAGAGTGTTTGTAAAGGCTTTTCCGCCTTGCTGTGGGTGCAAAAGGAGAGAAACTATTGGTATTAGTGCAATACTCAGAGGGTGTCTCTGGGGAGTGGATGTAGGTCTGGTTTAGACCGAACCACTATAAATCTTATGTCGTTTATTTTTACTGTTTTTTATTTTCTGCATTTTTTTTGTTTAAAAAGTTGTGGTTGAAAAACTTTTTATAAAAATTCATTAAAGTTTATTTTCGGTTCAACTTATCTAAAAGAGGGATAATTTTTAAAATACCAATTCACCCCCCCTCTTGGTAGCTTTGGGACATTAACTTAGGTTTAATAACCTATTCACTAGACTCAACTCTGACTATTCAGTTTTCCTCTGTTTGACCGTTTGGGGAGTTTAGTTTGAGAGTTATTTTGTCTATGTTTTTTATCAGTAGCTTATTTTGGGCGGCTTTGCTTTGCTTTGCTTTGGACCTATGCTGTACTATTTTAGTATTTTTATGGAATTTCTGTTAAAAAAAAAAGAGAAAAGAAGCTTTACACAGTTTTTGAGAAAATCTATTTTCTTTATACTAGATCCTCATTGGATTCAACCTCTTTGTAAATTATTTATTTTACTATATAGTACCTTTAGATATAAGAAAGGAAAATTAAAAACTTTCTTTCACCTATAATTAAACTATAAACATTGAATAATTTGAAGTTGCTTTCTTATTTTCACTGAGCAAAGATATGTAAATATTGGGATGAATAAATCCATAAAGAGAAAGGTAAAAAAATTAAAGGTTGAATTGATTGTTTCTTTTGCCCTCTCATTGTTTTATTTTCTAATATATAAAAGTTGCTCTAAAATTTTTCCTAAAATATGGAAATTTAATAAATAAGGTAATAAATATTTTATTAGGGTATGATTATTTTTCAAACAATATATTTTGATAGAATATATAAAAATAAGCATTTAAAAATATTATATCCAATATTTTGCTATGATCCATCAAGATTATATCTTTTATGCTATTTTAAAATAAATATAAAAATTTTGAAATTCAGTTTGAACCTTTGTAATTTTTAAATGTTTAATTAACTTATTAATTTTTAATACGTGATATATATATATATATATATATATATGGATTTGAAAGGATTTCTGGTGACTAAAGGCTGAAGTTGAAGACTCTCGTTGGCATAAGTGATAATCTACTCTACTATTATAAAAGGTACTTGAGTTTCTTCCCAAATTTAATCTTAGTCATTCATTTAAGTTTAAATTTTTAAAATCTCAATAGTTCAAATTTAATTATTTAAATTAAACTCAATTTTATATAAAAAAACTTATAAAAAATAAATTAAAAATTAACTACTTAATTACTTTAAATTGTTTTGTCCTCAAAGTCTCCGCTATGAAACTTAAGGAATTTTAATTGTTTTTCAGAAATAATATCAATTAATGAATTATAATATTAGTTTTACATCAATTATTGAGATTTTGAACTTTGTATAGTTTAACTTTGTATAAATTTATTTAATAAAAAAGTAATTTACAATTACTTATATTTGATTTTCTTAATTCTATTGAATATAGATTATATAATTTTTAAATTTCAAGTATCTTTAAGCTAATTTATTAATTAATTGAATTACTTAAAATTTTTTTATTTTAAATTGCCGGTTATTAAAGTTTCATTGCTAATTAAAGTTTTTAGTTAATGATTAAAATTTTAAATTGCCGGTTATTACATCAGCAAAAAGCATACACCATGGTACAACCTTTTCAAATGTTTAGTGAGAACAACCATGACTAAAACAAAAAAGATATGGGCAAAAGGCTGATCTTTGATGTAATCGAATTAAAATGAGGAAATACTTGATCTAACTAGCTTGCATTTGAACACAAGTAATACCTCATGCATACATATCCTTAATAACTTACCCCTTTCTTTTCTAGAACTCTATGTAGCACTTCTCTTGATACTTTATTGTTTAGCAATTTTTTTAGGTCCTTATATAAAACATTATACATGTGTGCCTATACCAACTCTACTCTTCCATTGGTTGGAGAGCCATCAAATATGCCCCTAACAATCTCCTAGCTCGAATAACTCATTCTTAGCCAAAGTTGATTGAATAATTTTAAATTTAACTATTTTTCTAAATGAAATAATAATAATATAATTATCATGAAAAAATATATTTTGGCCATAGATATTACTCTCACAAGCAATGTATAACTTGTAAATGTATATCATAGATATTACTCTTATAATCAATGTATCTTAATAGGCATTACTAAAAAAGATGGCCATCACCATTTTTAGGGAAGTTACCTACAGCAAAGAGGAGAGCCGACGACTAGGGTAGAGGTGGTGGACGAGTCCGATGGCTATAACAGTAGTTTGGGGCATGCGACTCAAAGGAGACTGGAGAGGAGAGGGGTTCAGCTTGGGGGCAAGATCTTCGGCCAGAGGGAGGTTATCAGCACCGGATTCTTGCGCAGTACTCTGAGGCACAATCACGAGAGGTCGGGGGAGAGGGGACGAGCATTTGCAATAGTAGAAAAGTGAGAAGAAGTGAAGAGGAAGGCTCGGGATGGGTAATTTTCGGGTGTTTTTTGGCGGTTTATACCGCCGGAAAAAAGTTAC
Source organism: Dendrobium nobile (assembly GCA_022539455.1). Taxonomy (NCBI): domain Eukaryota; kingdom Viridiplantae; phylum Streptophyta; class Magnoliopsida; order Asparagales; family Orchidaceae; genus Dendrobium; species Dendrobium nobile. The sequence continues at coordinate 48,415,354 of CM039718.1, read as the reverse complement.
TTAAAATCGGCGGCATTGGTCGCCAGTAAAGGCACCGGTATAGAATTAAACCAGTACCAAAGCATGCAGTTATTATACTGCCACTAATTCTGGCGGCAGTTTATTAAACACTGCCATTAAAACCTCCTATTAATACCGGCGGTCTAACCATCAGAAGTAACGGCGACTATAGGATCACCGTTAATAGCCGCCGATAATTCTTGAAATTCTGGTAGTGAAAGAAATTGGGGCATTGTTGTTCTATTTATAAATAAATTGAAAAAAACTATTCAAGCTTAGCTTTGTAGCACCCCATGTTATTTATGGGGAGAAGAATATTAGGGTTTGACGTCATCATATTTTATATTATAGAAATATAATATATATTATGGAAATATAATAGAATAATTTAAAATTTATATCAATATTATTCTATCAAAAAATTGTTAAGATAAGTCTCAAAGCAAGCTCTTTAATTTGTTTGATATTAGTGTAATATTACTTATTCATACATTGTGTTATTCTTAAACCATATCTATGTTCTTTTAGACTTGTCCTCTCCCAAAAAAAAAAAAGTTTTTATAATAGGATACCAGCAACAAAAAAGGATGAAATATAACATTTTTAAATTTAGAAATTCTTAAAGAAGATATATAAAGCGATGCACAAATTTATGTTGAAGAACAACAAAGTTATACTGCATATGCCATCAATTAAAAGAGATAAATAAACGATATAAATTTTTTTGTTAATTGTAAATTTAATGTTAAAATATATAAACTTTGCATTAAAATTGAGTGTCATAAAAAACGGCTTACTAAAATTATACATTTGCCCATGCATATTGAAAGGAAATTTTAAACCACATAAATTCTCTTTTATTAAACACCATTCAACCTACAAAAAGAGAGCTGAAATCTCTCTTTACCACATTAAAAATAGCCAAGTGTCAAAACCACGAACAATGAGCCTTTGCTTGAAAAATGCTCTTCCAAAACTACAACTATTTACCAAAATTAGGCCCACACTATTCCAATATATATAACCATTTGCGATAATACCAGGTAAACTGATTGAAATGGAAACTCTGAAGGAATTAACTAGTTATCCTCCTTCATTCCCTGTTCTTTTCTTTAATGGAATCAAAGAGTTCAATGTTGGAAGCATTGTTATGTCCCCATCAATATCATATACTGTTTTTAAGATCCTCATAAGCGTAAAGCTTGGGATCCCCTCACGTTAGATCTTAACTTATCTAGTACGGAAGAATAATGCGACATCCTTGGAGATCCATCGTAAGGTGCAAATAAATGAGTTGTCTGATTTTGCAACAATCGCAAAGGAGAGGGATTGCTTCATCCTTGCCATTCTGAAGAGATTTCCAAAAAATATGTGGAATGTTGATGTTCCAATAGCAGTTGGATTACGACATTGGAATTATAAAGCAAGATGTGCTATATGCAAAGGCAGAGGGAGATGTACCCTATGATTGACAATTCCATGTCACTAGCGTCGAAGGCGACGAATATAGTGTCTTCATAAAAAATGGTCGATGCACCAATGAAATCGGTGGTTTGTAAGGAGTGCATCTCCGCAGCAGAAGAAGGATGAACAATTGATTTTCATTGTTGTGTTTACGATGAGATCACAGTGGGATTTCGTACCAAAACAGGGCCAATCCAACGACCATCGAAGCAGCATTGTATAAGAGCTTAGGTTTAGACTAGATCCTCATTGGATTTAACTTCTATTTGTAAATTATTTATTTTACTATGTATCTTCATATATATATATATATATATATATATATATATATATATATATATATATATATATATATATATATATATTAGAAAGGAAAATAAAACAATTTCTTTCTTATTTTCTCTCGACAAAGAAATGTGAACATTGGGATAAATAACTGAGAAACCGGAAAGATGATAAATAATGGGAGAATTGGTTGGTTCTTTGCCCTCTTTTTTAATTTGTTTTTCACTAAATAAATTAAGTTATCAAATTATGCATGAACTATGGAAAATTAATTAATAACGTGATAGTTTTTTTATTAGGATATGATTATTTTTAATAAATATTTTTTAAAGAAAGTCTTCTTACAATTGAAATTAGTTATTCCAAAATATTATAGCCATTATTTTATTCAGATCCATCATGATTATATCTTTTATGCTACTTCAAAATAAATATGAATATCTTGAGATTCAGTTTGATCCTTTTAGTTGGTAATTGCTTAATTAATTAGTTCAATATTTGTTAAATTTAGAAATAACTTTTTTTTTATTATATTTAATTTTTTTTATTTCTTAATTAAATATATTGCAAAGAATTTTTGGTGTCTAAAGATTGAATATGCAGACTCTCCTTGGCATATAAGTGATAAAAGGTGCTTGCGTTTCTCTCAAAATACAATCTTAGTCTTTCATTTAAGTTTTATTACTTTAAATCTAAAAAAGTTAAATTTATTGATTTCAATTTAATTTGATTTTAAATAAAAAACATCTAAATAAAAATTTAATAATTTATTAATACATTATTTTAAATTTTTAGTCCTCAAAATATTCATTATAAAACTTAAGGAATTTTAATAGTTATTAAGTAAGAAATATCAATCGATGAATTATAATTCTAGATTTATATTAATTATCAAAATTTTAAAAAAGTTCGGGTTTAGGTACAACTTAGAACTGACCCGACACAAGCTGAGTTGACACATTTTTGCAAATAGGCCTCTTTTTTTGACCCGAACTCAACCCTCATGGTGGAGGCGATAGAGGCAACGACTTCGATGTGATTAGCAACATTGACGTAATCAGCAATGGTGGGGAAGGCAACCTGGAACGTTTACCGAAGAAGAAGAAGAAGAAGAGGACATCATGAAGTGGGTGAAGAGGCAGCTCCAACAAGGCAGTCTGCAGAGTCATTTTTTTTTTTAACTTTTGCAAACGGGCTAGTCTGAGTCAACATTAGTTTAGCAGGTTTACCCAGACCGGACCTATTTTTTCAAATGGGTTGAATCCTCGATCCCGAACCCGGCCCATTTGCAAAATGGGTTGACCCTAACTTGTAATATTCGGGTCGGGTTCGAGTCGAATTTTTTTGTCGTGTCAAATATTGACACCCTTAATTCATGGGGATATGAAAAATAAGGTTCCACGTTATAATACTCTACAAAATTGAAATATAGTAGATTAATAGAAAATTGTATATCAAGTTATTCAATCAATAAATTTTTAAGATGAGCCTCAAACCTCTTAAATTTTCTTTGAGATTTAAGTTATTTTACTTATTAATACACTCTATTATTCTTAAATTAGTTCTATATTCTTCTAGATACATCCTAAAATAAAAAAAAGGAAGTTTCAATAATAGGACATCAACAACAAAAAATGATTATATATAACATAAAAAATATAGTGCCATAAAAAATGCTTACCAAACTTATACATTTTCTCATACATATTAAAAAGAATTTTTTAAACACATATATTCTCATTATAAAACACTATTTAACCTATAAATAAAAGCGAACCATTCTTTCTTTACAACAAAAAATAGCCAGCTATTGATGCCTCGAACAATGTGCCTTTTCTTGAAATACGCTCCTCCAAAAATACAAATATTAACAAAATTATGCCCCACATTATTCACATATATTTAACTATTAGCGTTACTACCGGGTACAACTAATTGATATGATAGTTTTGATGGTATTAACTAGCTATGTTACTTCATTTCCTTTCATTTTCTTAATGGCATCAAAGAGGTCAATGCAAGTAACATTCTCATGTTCCAATTAATATCGTACAAGATTTTTAAGAGCTTTATAAGCATAAAGATTGGGATTCCCTCACGATTAAATCTTAACTTATCTTGCACGCCCGAATAATTTTACAACCTCTTTGGAGATATGCCATAATATGTGAATAAATGAGCTATCTGATTTTGCATTAATCGCCAAGAAGAGGGGTTGCTTCATCCTTGCCTTTCAGAGGAGGTTTCCAATGAAGTGGTGGAATGTTGATGTTCCAATAGTAGTTGGATTATGACATTGAAATTATGAGAGCCAACTGAAATATTTGAAAATGAAGAGGGAGATGTACCCTATGTTAAAGGACATGTGAAGATGGAGGCAGATAAACCAAATGATTCTGAAGGTGGCATATAAATAGCAATGGCAATGTTGGAGGTGGCTTTTAATGATAGAGATGATTATGGTAGATGATGAATGACAATGAGATTTCGTACCACAATGGAGCCCACTAAATCCTTATTCATATCCATTGTGATCTTATCATACGTGCAACAATGTAAATACATTGTATGTCCTTCTTCTGCGAAGATGCACTCCTTACCAACCACCGACTTCATTGTCGCATCGATGTTTTTTGATAAGTCAATTTCTTCATCGCCTTCGACAAAGCAAGTTGCATTGTCAAACATTGGGTACATCTCCCTTTGCCTCTGCATAAAGTCCAACTTGCTCTCGTAACTAGAAAGCTAAAATGGAGTGGCATAAGAAAGATACTATTATATAGATCATCCATTTGATATATAAATAAAAACTAATTTTGTGTAGGACAATAAATGAGCCAAATCTTTGTCAAAAAGCTATGAATGCTAAGAAAAGTTGTCAGATTACAAACATATAGCATCTTGGCCATGAAGAAAGCTATTAGAAGAGCCCTTTGTTCAAGGTAGGCTCCAAAGAGGAATGTGAATAGTAAATGAAATAAATCTTATGACCAAAGAAGGGAAATGATACTAAACATTACAAGCTTAATTGCATAAATGCAAAATATTTTTCAAGTTTTTAATTCATACAAGAAATTAGATAAAGCCTTATATACAAATTTTTTGAATTTTCACCCAACATTATATCATATAATAATAAAAATATAGTACAAGAAAGAGCTTCGTAATCGTGCTTTAACTATCTATGAAGAGATGTGCATTAAAAATGCAAACAAAAGACCAAAAAACTAAAAAAAATTATTTATTTTTCTAAATAAATAGAATAAATTTTAATGGTTTATAAAATAAAAAAATTACACAATTTTTAATGGCCATGAAGAAATCCATACAGAATAAAGCATATGTAAGATTTAAAAAAAAATTCAATATGCTTGAGCAAATTTATAATTTTGGTAAGAATTTTTTATCACACAATTTTTATGCTATATATGACCATTTTTGTTGTTGATGTCTTCTTATAGAAACTTTTGTTTTTGGTGAGGATGAGTCTCAAAAAGCTTCGATATGGTTTAAGTATAATGCCGCTGTGTATGAATAATTAGAATTACACAAATCTTAAAGAAAATTTAAAAGGTTTGACATTCATCTTAACAAATTTTTTTTATAGAATAATTTGTTATAAATATTTATTTTATTCTATTATATTTCATAATATAAAATATTATAATATTAACCCTATTATTCTTCTCCCCATAAATATAACACGAGTTTTGTTGGGCGTTTCTTTTCGTGCAGAGCGAGTGCAGATTTTGGCAAAGACGATTGTGTCGCTCAAGCTCCAAAAAAGGCTGGCCGCGAGCGTACTTAACTGCGTGCGTTCTAAAACCTAGCACAGTACCTCCATTCTCAATTTGCTTCTTCAAGGTTGCAGTAGACAAGCCTTTCCAGAGGTATGTGGAGATCGGTAGGGTAGCGCTCATGAACTATGGGAAAGAGTACGGGAGACTTGTTGTTATCGTTGATGTCATCGATCATAATTGGGCTTTAATTGATGCTCCTGACATGATTTGTGGACAAATCAACTTCAAGATGTTGTCCCTGACTGATATAAAGATTGACATTCCAAGAATTCCCAAGAAGAGCAAATTGATTGCTGCAATGGATGCAGCTGATGTAAAGAATAAGTGGGAGAAAAGCTCTTGGGGAAGAAAACTTATTGTGAAAAAGAAGAGAGCTAAACTAAATGATTTTGATAGATTCAAGGTTATATTGGCTAAGATCAAGATAGGACATTCTATCCGACGTGAGCTTACAAAACTAAAGAAAAGTGATTCAAAGTGAGGTCCTTTAGAAATTATGGTTAATGGTGTTTTATTTTTGGCTTGTGCTTGTGGTCATGTTCTTGAATTTCCATTATTTTATCATTAGAACAAATGTAGTTTTCTCAACGCTACGAACAATGTGGATTCTTAAATTTTGAGTCTGACGCGACCCTAATGAGGTCAGCAAAATATCCAAGGCAAACTCACGACAAAACATTAGGAAGTTGGTAAAGGATGGTTTTATTTTTAAGAACCTGTGAAGATTCACTCCATATCTCTTGCTAGACGCATGTCAGAAACAAAGAGTAAGGGAAACCATTCTGGATATGGTAAGCGCAAGGGTACTAGTGAAGCTAGGCTACACACTAAGGCTCTGTAGATGAGGAGGATGAGAGTTTTGAGTTGTTTGCTTAGAAAATATAAGGAAGCTAAGAGATTTAACAAGCATATATACCATGGTATGTATTTGGAGGTGAAATGTAATGTTTCCAAGAATAAGAGAGTTCTGATGGAGAGTATCCACAAGTTTAAGGCAGAAAAGGCAAGAGAAAAGACATTAATTGTCAAGCCAGTTTGAAGCCAAGAGAGCCAAGGGCAAGGCCAACAGGGAGGAAGATTTTTAGAATGGAGGAAAATTTCGCAAAGGTATTCTCTCCCTAAGAAAATAAAGAAGCAAAGCTTAACATTTACACATTACTTATTAGATGATATTCTGAAGCATAGAAAGAAAATTTTTAGAGAGTCTGGTAGTTCTTGATTGTCTAGATCATGTGAAATAAATTTTTGATATTTTCCCATTTTCTTATCAAACTTTCAAAAAAAAAAAAAAAAAAAAAAAAAAAAAAAAAAGAGTTCTGTCACAAAGGAAAGTCTAATAACATTTTTCGATTTATTTCTCTATCTTCATTGCTAACTCACATCTCAAACACATCATTCAAAAAAATAGGGGCTCAACCATTAATGATTAAGAGGAGTTAATAATAAAAGGTAGTTGTATATACGATGAATTAGTGGAAGAAAAAAAAAAACTTGATTCTTACTACACATATTTACATTGAACTCACATAAAATAAATAAATATTTTGAGATAGATTAAAAATGTAAAAAATATTTTAAAATATAGAATTTATATTGAACAAAATTTAAAATATCATATATTTAAACTAATTTTTTATTTCAAATAATTAAAATAATTATATATTATTATAAATATTTCAATAAATAAATTAATATATAACTAATGTATGTAAAGTTCAATACCTTGATAATTAATGTAAAGCTAGTATTATAATTCATTAATTTATATTTATTTCTTAATAACTTGTAAATTTCCATAAGTTTCTTGACGGTCATTTTGAGGAACATTATTTTAAATTAATTAATTAATTAATTAATTAATTAATTAATTAGTTTTTTTAGTTTATTTATTTAAAATAGAATTAAATTGAAATCAATAAATTTGAATTGTTAAAATTTAAAGTAATAAAACGAAAATGAATTATTATGATTGTAGTTGGAAAGAAACTCATACGCCTTTTATAATAGTAGCATAGATAGTCATCAATTTTAGTTTTTAGTCACTAGAAATTCTTTCCAATCCATTTAATTAAGAAATAAAATATTTAAATATAATAAAACTATATTTACATCACTTAATTAAAATAAATATAAAACTAATTAAATAATTAACAATTACAAATGATCAAACTAGATCACAAAATCTTCATATTTATTTGAAAATAGAATAAAATATATGCTCATGTTTTATTTGAACAAAATGTTTTCTATAATATTTTGAAATATTTAATTTCATTTTTAAAAAAACTTTCTATCAAAATATATCAATAAAAAAATAATCAAATCTTTATAAAAATTTTATCACCTTATTTATTAATTTTTCATATTTTAGGACTAATTTCAGGTCATAAGAAAAATATTTTTGTATAAATCCTCCATTTGATATATAAATGGAAACTAATTTTGTGTAGGGTAATAATTGAGCCAAATCTTATGTCAAAACTATGAAAGATAATAAAAGTGGTCATATTTCTAACTTATAGCTTCTTGGCTATGAAGAAAGCTATTAGAAGTGGACAGAGAGTGATCACACAGATTAAGTCTCATTGTTCAAGGTATGCTTCGAAGAGGAATGTGGATAATAAATGAGCTAAATCTTATGTACAAAACAAGGAATGATACTAAACTTTATAAGCTATCTATAATGGATAAATACAAGATATTTTTAAGTTTTTTATTTAAAGATGAAGTTTGATAACAACATACAAACTCTTTGAATTTGCATCTAATATTATATCATATAATCATTAAAAACTTCAACAAGAAAATGCATAGTAATCATGCTCGAACTAGCAATCAAGAGATGTGCATTCAGAAATGCAACCAAAAGATATATTAGAACTAAAAAAAAATATTTATATGTTTAAATAAATAGTATAAATGTTTATGTTATATAATATTAAAAAAAGTATCAATTCTATTAAATAAGAAAATTAAATATATTTTTCCTTCATTGAGACCACACGCATCAAATATTGGCGGCGTGGCATATAATATATAAAATAGGAAACTTTTTTTAGGGTTGATGACTTGTTTTTTTTGCAAAAAAACTGAAATGCCGAGTTGTGTCCACACAATTTAGGAGTGGAAAATGGAAGATTAGTTACAGCGATATTTTTATATAGTTGAATGCCATTCATCGTCTATCATTATCATCTCTATCATCGAAAGCCATTCCAATTATTACCATCACATGTTTTGTATAAGCCTCCTCTTGGGTCATATGATATATTTGCCTTCACCTTTACATGTCCTCTAACATAGGGTACATCTCTCTCTTCCTCTCCAAATATTCTAGCTGGCTTTCATAATCCATTGTCGTAGTCCAACTATTGTTGGAAAATAATCAACAGTCCACCACTTCATTAGAAATCTCTTCAGAAAGGTAAGCATGAATTAAAAGAAACAACTCTTCTTGGTGATTACTATAAAATCAAACAGCTCATTTATTTGCACCTTATAACTGATATCCAAGGTGGTTGTAAAATTACGCATTCAATCCATCTAAGTTAAGATTTGACGTGTGGGGATCAATCCTAAGCTTTAGGCTTATGAGACCCTTAAAATTCTTGTATGATATTCATGGGAACATTAGAATTTTTCCTACATTAACCTCTTTGATGCCATTGAAGAAATTGATAGGGAATGAAGCAACATAGCTAGTTAAGACCTTCAAATTTTTCATGTCAACCACTTATATCATGTTGTATCGGTAACAATTATATATATGGGAATAGTGTAGAGCTAATTTTGTTAAATAGTTATAGTTTTAAAATATCATATTTCAAGCAAAGGCACATTATTTTTGTTATCAACACCTTGCTATTTTTACTGCTGTAAAGAGAGACTTATGAATGTTGTGTACTAAATGAGTATATTGCTCTAAATGAGTATATTGCTTCATTTGGGATGGCTTTCTTACTTCTTAAAGCAGTTTTCTAATTCAAAAATTTTATTTTTTGTACTAAAACGTTACTCTAAGAAGCAGTAAGAATGCCGCCTCAATTAAAGCATATGTGTGATTTAAAAATTTGTTTCAATATGCATGGGCAAATGTATAATTTTGGTAATGATTTTTTATGGCACACAATTTTTATGCTATATATAACCATTTTATTTTGTTTGTTCTGATTATAGAAACTATGGTTTTCGATGAGGATGAGTCTCAAAAAACATAGATCTAGTTTAAGACTAACGTCGCCGTGTATGAATAGTAAGAATAATACAAATCTTGAATCAAATTTAAAAGGTTTAAACTAATCTTAATAATTTTTTTATAAAATCATTTGAAATTAACTTTTTAGTTATTCAATGATATTTTCCTAATATAAAATATTATAATGTGGAATCCAATTATTCTTGCCCCATAAATATAACATGGAGTTCTTCTGGGCTTTTCTTTGCATGCAAAGTGTGTGCAAGGTGGCGAAGATGATGGTGTCGCTTAAGCTCTAGTAGCGGCTGGCCACTAGTGTACTTAACTTCAAGAGGCTATCACTTAATGATATCAAGATTGACATTCCTAGAATTCCCAAGAAGAACAAATTGATTGATTCCATGGATACAGCTGATGTCAAGAATAAGTGGGAGAAAAGCTCTTAGAAAAGGAAATTTATTGTATAAAAGAAGAGAGTTAAACTAAATAATTTTGATAGATTCAAGGGTATGTTTGCTAAGATCAAGAGAAGATATTCTATCCAAAATGAGCTTACAAAATTATAGAAGAATGCTTCAAAGTGAGGTGCTTGATGTTGAAACTTGTTCATTATGAATTACATTATTTAACCTAAGCTTATGTCCCAGCGGCTAACCAAGAAGGGGGGGGGGGGGGGGGGGGGGGGGGGGGAATTGGTAATTAAAAATTAATCCCTCTTTTAAAAATTTAAAACCGAGAATTAACTTTAGTGAATTTTATAGAGAGAGATTTTTCAACCACAAGTTAAAACAGTAAAAATTAAAAGGCAGCGAAAAATAAAAAGACAAGATTTATAGTGGTTCGGTCAAACACAACCTACATCCACTCACCGGAGGCACCCTCTGAGTATTGCACTAATACCACTAGTGACTCTCCTTTTGCACCCACAACAAGGCGGAGAAGCCTTTACAAAACTCTCTTTCACCACTACTCGGTGCGGTAGTGAACCGTCGTTCTTTTACACTCTTCTCAATATTGGCAGAGAATTGTTTGTCCTTTCAAACTCTCCCAGTTTAGGCATAGAATCCTTCATCCTATCACACTCTCCAAGCGTAGGCAAAGAACCCTTCATCCTTTCACACTCTCCAAGTGTGGGCAGAGGACCCGTCGGCTGTTCACACTGTCCTTGTGTGGGCAGAGAACCCTTCGGCTGTTCACACTCTCCAAGTGTCAGCAGAGAACCGGATCTCCTTGACAGATCTTCTCAAAAGAAATCTAGAAGAAAGAGAGAAAAGAGTGAAGTAATCAAAAATCACAAGTAGAGACTCTTACCTTTGAGTACCAAGTGAAACTTTCACGCTCCAGTAGTAAGAATCCTCCGTTAAATACTCTCTCACACTCACTCCTTGAGTCTCCCTTCAGTTGACACGAAGATCAGTAGGCAAAAAGATTAAGAGGCAATTCTAATTGGACTTTATATAGAAAAGACATAAAAAACCGTCCAAAAATTGCTGATATTCAAGTCTGTACATAGTGGTTCGTCCCGTACAGTCGTGGATCGTCCTAGACGAACTTACTTAAGTCAGTTGCATACGAATCCTATGTATATTGGTACGAACTGACTTTGAACCTAATTATTGTCCCGTACGAACTAAGTTTGTCCGGTACGAACAATTATACCATGGGTCAATTTGACAAACTACTGGAAGTTATCAAAATTGGAAGTACTAAAACATTTTCGTCCTGGGACGAATACGAGTTCATCTGGACAAAATTTTTATAGAGAGCATTCCATCCTGGACCGAATAGAAACTCGTCTGAACGAAAATTTTCCAGAGAACATTTCGTCTTGGGAGGAACTGAAGTTCGTCTAGATAAAATTTTTACAGAGAGTATTTCGTCCTTGCTCGAACAGGATTTCGTTTGAACAAAAATTTTCTAGAGAGCATTTCATTCTGGGACGAATAGAAAAGTTCGTATGGACGATCAGGACTTAGAAAAATTTTCTTACTTCCTGTTCGTTCCATTACTCTTCCGAGGGGATAACTGACTTGATCATCCCGTACGAACATGGTTCGTCCCGTACGATCAATATGAATTTTAAAGATCTCCCCAAGTGTGTGTGAGCTAAGTTACTTAATTACAATCACTCCCTCTCAAACTCAATACAATGAAAAGCACAAGCTTCAATTTTACAAATTATCTCATGCTGAATTTTGATTTGAAGACTTCATTAGTCTGGAGTTTGATTATCCTGAAATGTTAGTCCACAGAAGAGCAAAAATAATTCTTCTAAAAAGTGTTAGGAGAAAACAAAACTTTAAAATAATAATATTTTAAATCATCAAACTTTACAAGTTGCAATAATGTAAAACATGCAATTAGTAACTCTCTCAACATTCTCCCCTTTTTTATGATGGCAAAACAATTATTGTGTAAGGACCATTTGTCCTCCCAGGTTCGTCCGGACGAATTTGGATCATCCGGGACGATCGGTACAGGTTGTGCAGGAAAACATTTCTGGCTGCATGGTTTGTCTGGACAAAAATTTTCCAGAAAACAAGTCGTCAGGGACGCTAATTAAATTCGTCTGGACGAAATTCATCCAGAGCCAAATCGTCCCGGGACGAAGTTGCGATCGTGCGGGATGATTAGTTTGGATATATCAGGAAATGAGATATTTTGGAAAGAAAAGGACGTCCAAGAGAGAGAAAAAAGAAGGAAAAGAAGGAAAAGAGGATTTTTGGCGACTTCGGTCTGTTTTCGTCCATTGTGGTAGTTAGGGAAGTTGACCGACTCGAGGTAAGGCACATTCCGCCTTTCTCAATTTTCAGAAACAAAGATTTTGACGACTTTTCTGTTCTGAATTTTGTTTCCGTCAGCAAATTTCTGGTATTATTTTCTTCTGACAAAGGTTTTACCGCGTAATTTTTGGTATGTCTCTGAGATGGTAATTATGTACATTTTGAGTATTTTCTGGAAGATTTTTACCGGATATTTTGGATTCAGTGGTGTTTTAATTGAACTGTAAATTATCAGGATGTTGAAAAATATTTTATCAGTATAATGAAAGTCTTATAATGTTGCCGTACACGTTCTGTGGTAATTTGGTAATTTTCTGATTCTGTGAATTCCGTGTAAATTTCGTATACTGTCGTTATGCCGCTGAATTTTTGTATGATTTTTGAAATTCTGAAATAAGATGTTTTGAATGAATTGATTATTTGTATGCTATCAGAAGGGAGTTATAAGGGGCTGGAATCCTCTGTGATTCTGTTGTCTAGGTCGGGGAAGGGAGCCATAAGGGGAAGTTCTGAAATCTGAAATTCTGTATATCTGTTCTGTTCTGGTGCTATAAGCACAAAAAGGGAGCTATAAGGAGAAGTTCTGGTGCTATATGCACAAAAAGGGAGCCATAAGGGGAAGTTCTGACATCTGCAAGGATGTTCTGTTCTGAAGTTCTGTTCTGAAATTATCAGTTCTGTAAAGCTGTAATGTGATTATTTCTACTATGACTTCTATACGCTATTGGTTATTATGTATGATCCTATATGGTCTGTGATAAGAAGCTTTATGATCTCTGATTTGAATTGGGATTTTGACATGACTTCAGTTTTCTGTATCCGATATATGATTTCTGATTGATCCGTTATCTGCTCTGTCTGTTATACGATTTGGTACGATCGTTCGACTTTTGTACGGATACTTTTTTGATGTGATTTCTGATGTGATTTCTGCTGTGAGTTTCTGATGATTTTGATTGGTGATTGATGTCTTGTTGAGCTGTTAGCTCATCCTTATTTTCTGCGTGGTTTTTAGGTTCTGGGAAAGGGAAGGAGGTCTTGGACTAGACGTTCTGAGTCTGATCTGTGATTAGGTACTTGATACTTTTGATATTTGTACAGTCATGGCTTTTCTATTCTATTTTTCTGTCTGTAAGCCATGCACTGTATATGTACATGATTATTTTGAGGAAAGAAAATATATATGAACGGTTATGTATTTAGATGTTTATAGTAGCTCTGTGTTTTTCTGTCTGTGTTGTATTTGGAAGAAAGTTCTGAAGCAAATTCCAAAGCCAGATCCTGGATTTTAGAAGGTTGTGTCGCGACCCAATGCGAGCGGGATCCGTCCCGGTCGGGTTGGGTCTTGACAAACTTTAGTGGTATCAGAGCAATGATTTTGGAATTTGGATTATAAGACAGAGCTATAGGAAGTGATATGTGAGTCTGTCTGGGGTAGTTTTGGTTTGTTTGGATTTTTATTCTGTTATTTTGTGCTTAGTTTTCTGTGTGATCATGGATCTGCCAGACCCTGATATGACAGACAGGCAGAGTGCTAGTCAGGAAGCCCCAGTGGGCAGTACTATCCCCGTGGTTGGTTCTGATACACTTTCTCAGTTTGCAACATTGATTGCTCAAATGATGAGCGAGACTCAGAGTAGTGCCTCTACTGTTCGATCTGAAGAGATAGATAAACATCTGCAGATGTTTCTGAGATTGAAACCTCCGAGGTTTGAGGGCACTGTTGAGCCCAGAGCAGCTGAAGAATGGTTGAGGAAGTTAGAGAAGACTTTTGACGGTATGCAGTGTCCGTCGGACAGGAAGGTACCATTGGCAGTTTTCCTGTAGGATGGGGAAGCAGAGCGCTGGTGGATAGGCCAGCATGAGGCAAAATTTCAAGGGAAGTTAAATTCTTTGATTACTTGGGAAGAATTTTTTAAGGTATTTCGATCATGGTTTGTACCCCATTCTACACAACAGCAGATGCAGGAGAATTTTCTGAGGTTGGTTTAAGAAAGCAAGACAGTGATGCAGTATGAGGCAGAGTTTACTACTTTAGCTAGATATACTCCGCAGTTGGTAAGTACTTCTGCTGAGAAGTGCTATAGATTTCTGAGGGGACTACGAGATAGTCTGAGGCAGCCCCTAGTGGCATTTCAAATTTCTGATTTCTCTGAGCTTGTGGAGAGATCTCGTTTGATAGAGAATGATCTGATGGCTACTCAGCAGCGGTGGACTGCGAGTAGGAAGAGGTTCGGGGGTGATGTTTCTAGCGGTGGTTCCTCTGGCAAGAGGAGATTTGTTTCCGGTGACTCCAGGAGGAGTGGACAGTCAGGATTTTCTGGTATTATCGCTACCAGTATGACTAGTTCTGGATCTGTCAGTGGGGCACATGTGTGCCAAAGTTGTGGACGACAACATTTTGGCCAGTGTTATAGGATGATTGGTCAATACTTCAGATGTGGTCAGCCAGGACATCGGATTGCAGAGTGTCCACAGGCTGGATTTGATAGACGATCTGAGTTTCGATCTGATAGTAGACCTGCCAGTTCAGCAGGAAGCCCGAGGACTGTTCCTCCACGTACTGTGACTGAAGGATCTTCTAGTATAGGTGGTGAGTCGAGTTCTGTAGCACGGAGACCACCTACTGGTAGTCAGCGGGAGTCTAGTGGTTCCGTAGCTCCAGCTCCAGTTCAGCCTCGAGTATATAGTTTGAGTCAGCAAGAGGCTCGAGACGCTCCGGATGTGGTGACAGGTACAATTTATATTTCTGATCAGCCCTGTCGTGTTTTGTTTGATTCTGGAGCCAGACACTCGTTTCTTTCCGAGCATTATTTTGATGCTTTGCATCTAGATTCTATTTTGCTACCAGTTTCTCTTTCTGTTATTTTGCCGGCTGGAAGCAATTTGATCGCCCGAAAGTTTTGTTTTTGTGAGATTGATATTTCTGACAAGAAGTGGAAATCGAATTTGATTTTGTTGTCGATTTCTTCTTACGATGTGATTTTGGGTATGGATTGGCTGAGTCTGTATGAGGCTCAAATTGACTGTTTGAAGAAGCAAGTAAGCTTACTTATGGATGGAGAAAGATGTGTATTCCAAGGATTACGAGGTGTTCTATCCTGTCTGATTTTTGTATTGGAAGTCGGAAGAATGTGGAAGAAGGGTTGCCTGATATTTTTGGCTTCTATACGGGATATGAACCTAAAAGTGGATTCTATTTCTGATATACCGGTTGTACGGGAGTTTTCTGATGTATTTCCTGAGGTGTTGGTTGGTTTACCTCCGGATAGAGATGTTGAGTTCTCTATTGATATTTTTTCGGGTACAGCTCCGATATTGAAAGCACCGTATAGGATGGCACCGAAGAAACTTTCTGAGTTGAAAGTTCAGCTTCAAGAGTTAGTGGATAGAGGATTTGTTCATCCTAGTGTTTCACCTTGGGGAGCACCAGTACTGTTTGTGAAGAAGAAGGACGGAGCACTCCGTATGTGTGTTGATTATAGAGATTTGAATAAAGTCACGATTAAGAACAAGTATCCATTACCACGGATTGATGACTTATTTGATCAACTTTCTGGCTCTTCTGTATTTTTGAAGATTGATTTGAGATCTGGATATTATCAAGTGAAGGTGAAGGAAGCTGATGTTTTGAAGACAGCTTTTAGTACTCGGTACGGGCACTACGAGTTTTTGGTTATGCCTTTTGGGGTAACTAATGCACCAACTGTTTTTATGGATCTGATGAACAGAGTGTTCAAGGAATATCTGGATCAGTTTGTGATCGTCTTCATCGACGATATTTTGATGTATTTTGCTTCTGAGGATGATCATACCAGACATTTGAGCAGTGTTGGAGACTTTGAGATGGCATCAGTTTTATGCTAAATTTTCCAAGTGTGAATTCTGGCTGAAGAGCATTTCTTTTCTGGGGCATGTGGTGAGCGGTGAAGGTATTTCTGTTGATCCCCAGAAGATTCAAGCTGTTGCTGATTGGCCAAGGCCTACTACGGTATTTGAGGTACGTAGTTTTTTAGGCATGGCCGGATATTATAGAAAATTTGTGAAGGGATTTTCTCAGATTTCTACGCCTCTGACGAGATTGACTCATAAGTCAGTAGCTTTTGTTTGGACATTGGAGTGTGAGGCTAGTTTTCAGAAGTTGAAGGATTGTTTGACTTCAGCTCCAGTGTTAGCACTTCCGTCAGGTACTGAAGGATTTTAGGTGTTCAGTGATGCTTCACTGAAAAGTTTGGGCTGTGTTCTGATGCAGCATGGTAGGGTAATTATGTATGCTTCGAGACAGTTGAAACCACATGAAAAGAATTACCTGACGCATGATTTGGAGTTGGCTGCAGTTGTTTTTGCTTTAAAGATTTGGCGTCACTACTTGTATGGCGTCAGATGTGAGATCTTTACGGATCATAAGAGCTTGAAGTACATATTCACTCAGAAGGATCTGAATTTGAGGCAAAGAAGGTGGCTTGAGTTGATCAAGGACTACGACCTGACAATTTAGTATCAGCCTGACAAGGCTAATGTGGTAGCAGATGCTTTGAGTAGGAAGTCTTCTGGATTATTAGGTATTCACGTTACTTCTGATGAGTATTTGATATGAGATATGGAGAGATTACAGTTAGAGGTAATTTCCTCTACTGGTGCGGACTCTGGTGTTTTGACTCAGATGAACATTCAGTCTTCCTAGGAAGAAATGATTCAGGAAGCTCAGAAGTCAGACTCCGATTATTTGAAGCTGATTGCTCAGATTGAATCTGGTAAGAAACCTGAACTACGAGTTTCTGATTCTGGTGTTCTTTTCTACAAGAATAGACTGTGGATTCCTGTATTTGGAGATTTAAGGAATGAGGTTCTGTATGAATCACATCATTCAGGCTATACGATATATCCGGGAAGTGGTAAGATGTACGGAGACATGAAAAGTTTGTTTTGGTGGCCTAGAATGAAAAAGGATGTAGTAGACTTTGTTTCGAAATGTGAAGCCTGTCAGTTGGTAAAGGCAGAGCATCAGCGACCAGGAGGTCTTTTGCAGTCGTTGCCTATGCCTGAGTGGAAGTGGGAGTAGGTAACGATGGATTTTACTATGGGTTTTCCTCGATCTAGGCAAGGACATGATGCCATCTGGGTGATTGTGGATCGATTGACGAAATCTGCACACTTTCTTCCGATCAAGCAGACGGATCCGGTGGATAAGTTGGCACAAGTATATGTGAAGGAGATTGTTAGATTACATGGTGTGCCTAAAGTGATTGTATCTGATCGAGATGGACGGTTTACTTCCAGACTTTGGAAGGGTATTCAGCAAGGATTGGGTACGAGGTTATATTTCAGTACGGCTTTTCATCCGCAGACTGACGGACAGTTTGAGAGGACTATTAAGGTACTGGAAGATCTTCTGAGATTATGTGTCTTAGACTTTGGAGAAAGCTGAGAAGATCATATTCCTTTGATCGAATTTGCTTATAATAACAGTTTTCAGTCAAGTATTGGTATGACACCTTATGAAGCTTTGTATGGCCGAAAGTGTAGAACTCCTTTGACTCTGACTGAGGTTGGAGATAGACAAGAAATGGGTGCTACATTTGTGGTTGAAACTGTTAAGAAAATCAATCTGATTAAAGAAAGATTGAAAGCTGCACAAGATCGACAACAGAAGTATTACAATCAAAAGCACAGATTTGTGGAATTTCAAGTTGGTGACTTTGTGTATGTCAATGTCAGTCCGATGAAGGGAGTCAGCAGATTTGGAAGAGTGAGTAAGCCCAGTCCAAGATATGTTGGACCTTTTGAAATCCTTGAAAGGATTGGTAAGTCTGCTTACAGACTGTTATTATCTGATCAGATGTCTGATGTGCACAACATTTTTCATGTATCCTCTTTGAGAAAGTGTATGTCTGATTCTGACAAGAAGTTGTCTGCTGATGAGGTTGAGATTCAGGAGAATCTACAGTACAAAGAAGAACCTGAGTTGATATTGGCTTATGATGTTCGTAAGTTAAAAAGTAAACAAATTCCTATGGTTAAAGTTCAGTGGAAGCACCGAACAGCACGAGAAGCGACTTGGGAGAAGGAGTCGGACATGAGGCAAGCATATCCGTATCTTTTCTGACTGAGTTTTGGTTTGGCAATGTTGAGGATGACATTTTTCTGAAGTTGGAGAGATTGTAAAGACCATTTTCCTCCCAGGTTCGTCCGGACAAAGTTGGATCGTCCGGGACGATCGGTACAGGTTTTGCACGAAAATGTTTGTGGCTGCATGGTTCGTCTGGACAAAATTTGGATCGTCTGGACAAAAATTTTTCAGAAAACAAGTCGTAAGGGACGCTAATTAAATTCGTCTGGACGAAATTCATCCAGAGCCAAATCGTCCCGGGACGAAGTTGCGATCGTCCGGGACAATCGGTGTGGATATATAAGGAAATGAGTTATTTTGGAAAGAAAAGGACGTCCAGGAGGGAGAAAAATGAAGGAAAAGAAGGAAACAAGGATTTTTGGGCGACTCCGGTCTGTTTTCGTCCGTTGTGGTAGTTAGAGAAGTTGACCGACTCGAGGTAAGGCATATTCCGTCTTTCTCAATTTTCAGAAACGTGGATTTTGACGACTTTTCTATTCTGAATTTTGTTTCCGTTAGCGAATTTCTAGTATTATTTTCTTCTGACAAAGGTTTTACCGCGTAACTTTTGGTATGTCTCTGAGATGGTAATTATGTACATTTTGAGTATTTTCTGGAAGATTTTTATCAGATATTTTGGATTCTGCGGTGTTTTAATTGAACTGCAAATTATCAGGATGTTGAAAAATATTTTGTCAGTATAATGAAAGTCTTATAATGTTGTCGTACACATTCTGTGGTAATTTGGTAATTTTCTGATTCTGTGAATTACGTGTAAATTCTGTATACTGCCGTTATGCCGCTGAATTTTCGTACGATTTCTGAAATTCTGAAATAAGATGATTTGAATGAATTGATTATTTGTATGATATCAGAAGGGAGTTATAAGGGGCCGGAATCCTCTGTGATTCTGTTATCTGGGTCCAGGAAGGGAGCCATAAGGGGAAGTTCTGAAATATGAAATTCTGTATATCTGTTATGTTCTGATGCTATAAGCACAAAAAGGGAGCTATAAGGGAAAGTTCTGGTGCTATATGCACAAAAACGGAGCCATAAGGGGAAGAGGAGAAGTTCTGACATCTGGAAGGAAGTTCTGTTCTGAAGTTCTGTTCTGAAATTATCTGTTCTGTAAAGCTGTAATGTGATTATTTCTGCTATGACTTCTGTACGCTATTAGTTATTATGTGTGATCCTATATGGTCTGTGATTTGAAGCTTTTTGATCTCTGATTTGAATTGGGATTTTGACATGACTTCAGTTTTCTGTATCCGATGTATGATTTCTGATTGATCCGTTATCTGCTCTGTCTGTTATACGATTTTGGTACGATCGTTCGACTTCTGTACGGATACTTTTCTGATGTGATTTCTGATGTGATTTCTGCTGTGAGTTTCTGATGATTTTGATTAGTGATTGATGTCTTGCTGAGCTGTTAGCTTATCCTTGTTTTCTGCGTGGTTTTAAGGTTCTGGGAAAGGGAAGGAGGTCTTGGACTAGACGTTCTGAGTCTGATATGTGATTAGATACTTGATACTTTTGATTTTTGTACAGTCATGGCTTTTCTATTATGTTTTTCTGTCTGTAAGCCATGCACTGTATCTGTACATGTTTATTTTGAGGAAAGAAAAGATATATGAACGATTATGTATTTGGATGTTTATAGTAGCTCTGTGTTTTTCTGTCTGTATTATATTTGGAAGAAAGTTCTGAAGCAAATTCCAAAGCCAGATCCTGGATTTTAGAAGGTTGTGTCGTGACCCGATGCGAGCGGGATCCGTCCCGGTCGGGTTGGGTCGTGACATATTATTTGTATAAATTTCAAATTTTAAGAATCTCCTAAACTTCCCATGAATTGATGAACTTATGAAAATAAGGAGACATTTCACGACAATTTTATCTTTTATCTTTTCCTTTTTGATACAAAACAAGTACATAGATATGATACAAATAAGCACACAGATACGATACATATAAGCACATAAATACGATATAAACAATATTTTTTCCTTCTTTTTGTCAACAACAAAAAGAGAAGAAGAAAAAAGGACAGAAATGTAAGCAGCCATACAATAATCCTTTGATAATTAATCCTTAAAAGTGATTGAAATAAATATTGCAAATAAAATCAAATCATTAGATAAATAAAAATGATTCATAGCATTTAAGAAGAGATATAATATTGATAATAACAAATATATATAAAAAACATGAATCAATTTAGACACTAAGATAAAGAAAATCATTACAAAAAAGGATGAATATAAAATTTATATATTTTAAATATCAATACAAAATATAAATGTACAGAAGATCAATTTGAATTAAGAGATTAAAAGATTGTGGAAAGAAATGACTACCACATGTGGTGCTTTGCGCATCTTTTTCAATAGTTGTGGCACATTTTTGTGCATCTTTTTACTTATGGGCTTATTTTGTGCATCTTTTTCAAATTGCGAACCATTGCACATTCCTTTTAGTTTTAGTACATTTGTACATTTTTTAAGAGTAATTTTGATCTTTTCAAAATCAATAATAAAAAATTTCAAATTTTTCTAAGTGCATCAATATTTATTAATAAGTGAAATACAAAATAAGAAAATATCACAATTGCAATAATAATATTAAATATTAATTTTGTCTAATAAGAGACATGAAATTGACATTCTTAGTTTTATCAAGTTATAAGTAAAACTTAAATTTAGAAAAATTAGATTTTCTAATGAATTCAATTTTGAGTTGCAGCTTAAGTTATAGCACTTGTAGGATCAAAAAGGTTTAGGGATTTTCATATAGGTTAACACACATTTCAAAATCAGATTAAAACAAAACAAGATAATTTGTATTGATATCATTATAATGGATATTATAAACTAAGAAATGATATCAATACCACATAAAACTGAACATACAAAAACATCAAATGAAATAAGCACATAACTAAAACAAAATACATCACAATGTAACACATCACAAACTACCACATCACAAAACACATCAACTAAAGAATAACATAATCAAGTACATGAATCACTCTGATGGAACTGATCTGGAGGAGGAGGAGGAGGTACAATACTGAAGAAGTTAAAATAACTGCTTATCATAAGCACGTTGGATCTAATATCATTCATCTGCGCCCTCATGTACGCCATGTCCTAATTGTACTGAATATCTTGTTGCTATAAGTGAGTTTAAATTTGATTAAATCTTTGATCAAAATAAGACTCTAAGCGATCAAATCTCTGAACCAAATCCTGATAATTTGGTTCACTAGCAGGTGTAGGTGCAGGTTCATGTTTCTCCTTTGAGTCACTAATAACATGTGCTTTATGTGGTTCATCTTTATTGAAGATTGCCCTAAAAGATCCGTCGTTGTAGTAGAGAGGTTCTTCAAAATCTTTAATTGGATGAACCAATTCATATTTCTACTCTAAAATGTAGGCAACAAGATGTCCTAAGGCAATGTTCTTCTTTCTCTTATGGGTAACATGACCAATTTTAGAAAGTCCATAATGATAGTCAAGGATTAGCTGGGATTCATCTATAGGTTTCTTAATCATAATCAAGTAGGTTAATGTTGAAAGAAGAGAAATAATGTTGACTCTATCACCAGCTTTAGGAATTATGGAAGTTCAAAGAACATGCTGGATGATACGAGCATTGCAAACAAGAGAAGACACTTTAGGCATATGCTATGCTCCTTAAATATAATTTTTCTAATCACTTCATTAATTTCACTCCAATCAAAATCAGCAGTAATGGTCATGGTATGGGCTCTAACTCCCTAAGTCCTTAAGTTCAAAAAGATTCTTAAGTCAGCCTTGGTGATTTCAACTTTCTTCTTAAAAATAAAAGACTTGATTACAGAATGGTCGGAGTTGAAGGACATGTTTGCTAGGAAATAATGAAAGGTCTCTTGGTTGTAGAGATGGACTAGTGTGAGAATGAGACCAAATTGAGTTGAAGCAAACAAGTTCATTACCTAAAAGGTCAGATGATCCTGTATAAGAACTCTATGAGGGGTGATCTTAGCGGTGGTAAATCTAGGAAAAGATTCTTCATTGGCTTTGGATAGAAAATTATCAAAAGAATTTTTGTGTGGACCCTTGGCGAGAACCTTTTTTTGCTTGCTTAAACTTGCCATGGATAAGATTTAAAGGAAGAAAGGGTTCTAAAAGGGACGTGTGAGTGTGACTGTTGAGTTCATAGCCGATCAATTTAATGAAATATGTCTATTCTTACAGATGAAATTACATTCGTCCCGTACAAAATTAAGTTCATCCTGTACAAAAAAATTTCGTATGGACGAACGAATGAGTCCAAAATGAAATGGCTTTTCGTAATCACACAACTTACGAAGCGACCTTTCGTACAGACTTTGGACCAACCGATCGTACATATGAACAGGTGTTTGTCCTGGACGATCAGAAATTTATGATCATTTTAATGGTAGTTGAAACAGACCCCTATATCGATTCCCCAAGCGCTCGTCCGGACGAACCAAAGGTTCGTACGTACGAAATATAATATTAAAAATGATCTTATCCATTTAATTGTCATTCAATCATCCCATCTTTTCAAAATTTCATCTGAACGATCGTTTCGATCGTAGATACAAAGTGAAAAAATAAAAATAGAAAAATAGCACGCAAACAGTTCAAATCCGACAGTTGACACACTACACACTTTGTCTCGTACGAAAATATTTTCGTCGTGGACGAATGTCACTTAATTTTTTTTTCAAAACATGCACTTAATCAAAACTAAAACACAAACATAACAAAAATATAATAGAAAAATAAAAACACAAACTCAAAATATAGAAAAAATCACAAACTCAAGGATACAAAAAAAAAAAAAAAATACTAACAAGAAAAACACATCAATGTTGCAGAAGAAACATTTTTACTAAGCATTCAAATCGATTACTCCAAGCCTTGTTCTTAATGCACTTAAAGTATCAAAGGCTAAGGGTTTTGTAAAAATGTTTGCAAGTTGATTTTCAGTAGAAACATGACTGAGTTCAATTTCTCCTTTAGATACATGATCCCTAATGAAATGATGCATGATGTCTATATGTTTGGTTCTTGAATATTGAATAGGATTTTTAGAAATGCAAATAGCACTAGTGTTTTCACAATAAATTAGAATAGTGCCTATAATTAATCCTAAATCAATCAACTATTATTTCAACCAAAGTACTTGTGCCACCCAACTTCCTAATGCAAGGTATTCAGCATCAGCAGTTGATAAGGCTACTGAATTTTGTTTTCTATTGAACCAAGAAACTAAAGAATTTCTAATAAACTGACATGTTCCAGAAGTGCTCTTTCTATCCACCCTACAACTTGCAAAGTCAGAATCTAAATAACCAATTATTTCAAAAGAAGAGCTAAACTTAGGATACCAAATTCCTAAGTTCTGAGTTCCTAACAGATATCTTAAAATCCTTTTTACTGCTGTCAAATGTGATTCTTTTGGATCTGATTAAAATCTAGCACACAAACAAATACTAAATATGATATCAGGTCGGCTAGTTGTCAAGTAAAGCAAAGATCCAATAATCCCTCTTAATTTCTTTTGATCAACAGATTTTCCCTTAGGGTCCTTATCCAACTGAACTGAGGAACTCATAGGGGTACTAATAGGTTTAGCATTGTCCATTTCATACTTTTTGAGAATGTCCATAATATATTTTGACTAACTAAGAAATGTACCCTCTTCAATTTGCTTAATGCTAAAGCCTAGAAAGTAACATAAATCTCTCATTAATCTCATTTCAAATTCACTACTCATTATTTTAGAAAAATCATCACAAAGATCTTTATTTGAAGATCCAAAGATGATATCATCAACATAAATTTATACAATGAGTATATCCTTTCCAACTTTCTTCAAAAAGAGAGTTGTATCAACACTTCCTTTTTCAAATGATTTTTCAAGTGGGAAGGTGCTCAATCTCTCATACCAAGTCCTAGGTGCCTGTTTCAATCCATATAATGCCTTTCCCTAGCAGAACAATGAAATTATGTATATATAAATATAGAAGAAAGGAAAATAAAACACTTTCTTTCATATATAGTTACACTACAAACTTTAAATAATTTGAAGTTGTTTTCTTATTTTCTCTAAACAAAGATATGTAAACATTAGGACAAATAATTGAGAAAAGTGAAAGAAGATAAATTATGGGTGAACATGTTATATTTTTGCCCTCTCTTTATTTTATTTTTTACAATATAAAATTTCTTATGAAATTAGTCCTACAATATAAAAAATTAATAAAAAAGTTGATAATTTTTTATTAGGATATGCATATATCTTGAAAGAAATTTTTTTATAATTGAAATTAATTATTTCAAAATATTATAACCAATATTTTTTTTTTCAGATACATCATGGTTATATCTTTTATACTATTTTAAAATAAATATGAAGATTTTGTGATCCAGTTTGATCCTTTAAAATTGTTAATTATTTAATTAGTTTAATTTTTTTAATTAAGAAATATAAATTATGTTTTAATATATTTAATTATTTTATTTCTTAATTAAATGGATTGGAAAGAATTTCTGGTGACTAAAAATTAAAGTTGATGACGATCTATATTACTATTATGAAAGGTGTTTGAGTTTCTTTCCAAGTACAACCTTAGTCAATCATTAAGTTTTATTACTTTAAATTTCAACAATTTAAATTTATTAATTTCAATTTATTTCAATTTAAATAAAAAAATAAAAATAATTTAAATAAATAAATAATTAATTAAAATTAAGTTCCTCAAAATGTCCGTCATGAAACTTATGGAATTTTACAAGTTATTAAGAAATAAGTATAAATGAATGAATTATAATACTAGCTTTACATTAATTATCAAGATTTTGAACTTTCTATACATTTGTTATATATAAATTTATTTATTAAAATATTTAAATTAATATATTTTATTTTAATAATTTGAAATAAAAAAATATTTTCAATATTTCCTTTTCTAAATTATGTTGAACATAAATTCTTTACTTTAAAAAATATATTTGAAAATATTTTGACATTTTTAAATCTATCTCAAATATTTATTTATTTTATGTGAATTCAAAGTAAATTATGTGTTGTAAGATTAAAGTTTTTTTTTTCTTTGAATAATTTGAAGTACATATATATAACTATTTTTTTAGTAATTCCTCTCAACCATTAAAGGAATCAAATTTCACACCTCAAGAGTGATTAGAAAACTTTGATAAATGGTCTTATTACAGAGATATGAGGACAAAGTTTGAGCGCCTATTTTTATGAATGATGTGTTTTAGATTTGAGTTCGTAATGAAGATAGAGAAATAAGTCGAAAAAGATTATTAGACTTTGCTTTGTACCATAACTCCATGTTTTTTTAAAGGTTTGTTAAAGGATGGGGAAAATATCAAAAATATCTTTTACATAATCTAGACGATTAGGAACTACGAGTTCTTAAAATATTTTTTTTCCATGTTTTAGAATATCATTTCACAAGTACCATGTTAATGCTTAGCTTCGCTTCTTTCTTTTCTTGGGGATAGAGCCAGATAATTGAGCTATAGCTGCTACTGTATGTGGTTCTTTTTCTCCAGGGCCCTAAGCATCTGAGCCAGATGTTCCTCATTTCTAAAAATCTTATTCTCCCTGCTCGCCTTGCTCTTGGCCCTCTTGGCATCAAATTGGTCAAAAAATATCTTTTCTTTTGCCTTTTCTCCAGTAGACTTGTGGATACTCTCCATCAAAACTCTCTTGTTCTTGAAAACATTACCTTTCACCTTTATATTCATATCATGGCACATGTGCTTATCAACTTTCTTAGCTTCTTGATATTTCCTAAGCAAACACCTCAAAACTCTCGTCCTCCTCATCCATAGAACCTTAGTGGGCAACCTAGACCCCCTATTACCCATGCGCTTACCATATCCAAAATGGTGTCCCATCCTCTTTTCTTCTGCCATGCATCTAGCATGTGATCTTGAGTTAATCTTTATAGGTTTCTTAATAATAAAACCATCATTTACCAACTTCATAATGTTTTGTGGAGAGTTTGCAATGGATATCTTCCTTACCTCATTAGGGTTGAGCTAGACTATCCCCATTTTTTTAAAAGAAAGTGCTCATATCAAAGTTTAAGAATCCACAGTGTTCAAAACTTTCACCAAACTACATTTGATCTATTAGTAAAATAATGGAAATTCAAGAACATGACAACAAGCACGATCTGAAAACAAACAATCATTAACTCTAAATTCTCAAGTGTTGAGAGAATTTCTATTTGCTTGTTTTACATTCTTGTAACTTGTAAAGTTTTTATGCTTCCAAATATTATTATTTTAAAGTTTTGTTTTCTCCTAACACTTTTTAGAAGAATTATTTTTGCTCTTGTGTGGACTAACATTTCAGGATAATGGAACTCCAGACTAATGAAAACTTCAAATCAAAATTCAGCATGAGATAATTTATAAAATTGAAGCTTATGCTTTCATTGTATTGAGTTTGAGAGTGAGTGATTGCAATTAAGTAACTTAGCACACACACACTTGGGAAGATCTTTAAAATTCATACTGATCGTACGGGACTAACCATGTTCGTACGGGACGAACCATGTTTGTACGGGACGATCAAGTCAGTTATCCCCTCGGAAGAGCAATGGAACGAACAGGAAGTAAGAAAATTTTTTTAAGTCCTGATTGTCCAGACAAATTTTTCTATTCATCTCAGGACGAAATGCTCTCTGGAAAATTTTTGATCAGATGAAATCCTATTCATGCAAGGACGAATTGCTCTCTGTAAAAATTTTATCCAGACGAACTTCAATTCATCCCAGGATGAAATGCTCTCTGGAAAATTTTCGTTCAGACAAAATCCTATATTTAGGCCAGGACGAAATGCTCTCTATAAAAATTTTGTCCAAACGAACTTCAATTTGTCCAATGATGAAATGCTCTCTAGAACATTTTCGTTCAGATGAGTTCCTATTCGGCCTAGGATGAAGTGCTTTCAGTAAAAATTTCGTTCAGATGAACTCGTATTCATGCCAAGATGAAAATGTTTTATTACTTCCAATTTTGATAACTTCCTGTAGTTAGTCAAACTAACCCATGGTATAACTGTTCCTACCGGATGAACTTAGTTCATACGGGACAATAATCAGGTACGGAGTCAGTTTGTACCAATATACATTGGGTTTGTATGCAACTAACTTAAGTAAGTTCATCCAGGACGATCCACGATCGTACGGGACGATCCACTATATGCAGACTTGAATATCAGTAATTTTTGGACGATTTTTTTGTGTCTTCTTATATAAAGTCTAATTAGAATTGCCTCTTAATCTTTTTGCCTATTGATCTTTGTGCCAACTGAAGGGAGACTCAAGGAGTGAGTGTGAGAGAGTGTTTAAAGAAGGATTTTTACTACTGGAGCGTGAAGGTTTCACTTGGTACTCAAAGGTAAGAGTCTCTACTTGTGGTTTTTGATTACTTCACTCTTTTCTCTCTTCCTTCTAGATTTCTTGTGAGAAGATCTGTCAAAGAGATCCGGTTCTCTGCCGACACTTAGAGAGTGTGAATAGCCGAAGGGTTCTTTGCCCACACTTGGAGAGTGTGAACAACCGACGGGTCCTCTGCCCACACTTGGAGAGTGTGAAAGGATGAAGGGTTCTCTGCCTACACTTGAAGAGTGTGAAAGGAAGAAGGGTTCTCTGCCTACACCGGGAGAGTTTGAAAGGACGGATGATTCTCTGCCAACACTGAGAAGAGTGTAAAAGAATGACGGTTCTCTACTGCACTGGGTAGTGGTGGAAGAGAGTTTTGTAAAGGCTTCTCCTCCTTGCTGTGGATGGAAAAGGAGAGTCACTAGTGGTATTAGTGCAATACTCGGAGGGTGCCTCTGGGGAGTGGATGTAGATCGTGTTTGATCGAACCATTATAAATCTTGTATCTTTTTATTTTCCGCAGCCTTTTATTTTTTACTGTTTTAACTTGTGGTTAAAAAATCTCTTTCTATAAAATTCACTAAAGTTAATTTTCAATTTTAAAATTTTAAAAGAGGGATTAATTTTTAATTACCAATTCACCCCCCTCTTGGTTAGCCACTAGGACATAAGCTTAGGTTAAACAACCTAATTCATTTTGAACAAGTTTCAACAAGTGGTATCAGAGCTTTGTTTCACAATCATAAGTTTAGACTACTTTTTTGATTAACGTAGATGGCTATATTTGGAAACCAAAATACACCTGAGGGTTACTCTATAACTAGACCTCCATTATTTGATAATATTCCTTTTGATTTTTGAAAAATATGCATGTCTACATTTTTACAGTCACTTGATTAACGTATGTGGATCTTAGTTCATGAAGGGTATACAAAACCAACTAGACTACTTGATGAAGTTAGAGTTGAAACACCTTTTATGGACTGGACAGTAGAAGAATGTGACTTAGCACAACTAAATGCTAAATGCTTGAATAGTTTCTTTTGTGCACTTAAATCAGAAGATTACATACGGGTTTCTATTTGCAAGAGTGGAAATGACATATGGGATAGACTTTATATAACTTTTGAGGGGATTAATGAGGTTAAATAATCTAGACTTAATATCTTGTTGCATGATTATGAACTTTTTCGCATGAAACTAAATGAATCCATTTCTGATATATACACAAGATTCACACAAATAGTTACCACTTTACATGCATTGGGTAGGGAACTAACGAATGCTAAAATGGTTAATAAGATTCTTCATTGTTTGCCTACTGCTTTTGACACTAAAATTACTACAATTACAGAGTCTAAAGATCTAAACATTTACTCTATTAACAATCTTCTTGGTTTGCTAATTGCTTACGAGCAAGGAGTTAGTCAAATAAAGATTGACGCAAGTGAACCCTGAAGGGAAAAGAATATAGCACTAAAAGTGGAGGAATCTGAGAGTGAACACTCACAACCTGAGGATGAGATGTCATCCCATTAAATACTAGATAATTCAGAAGCTTTCTAAAGAGGAAGTAGAATAGACGCCAGCAGTGGAATCAATGTAAATTTAATAGGAATGTCAATATTTTAAATGATGTTATTTGCTATGAGTGTAGGAAACTTGGACATATTAAGACAGAATGCCCAAAACTCAACGCCACTCATAGCAAGGAGAAAGTAGAGGAGAAACAAATTGTGAGGAAGGGCAAGAAGAAATTCCAAAGAGCTTTCTGGACAGACTCTACTTCGGACTCATCAGAGACAGAAAAGGAAGAGGAAGTCACTAATCTGTGCTTAATGGCTGATAATCTTGATCAGTCAGATCAAGAAGAGATATGTGACTTAACTTATGATGAACTTTTTGAAGTTTCTAAACACATGCATGATGCATATAGGAAAATGAAGAAAATGCATATTAGTCTGAGCTTAGAATTTGAGGAACTACAAAAGGAACATGAAATCCTTAGGAAAGATCATGCATTAATTGATGACAACCAAATAAAATTACTTGATGAGTTTGATGACTTGCATAAAAATCATGAAAGTTTGAAATCATCCTATGTAGAACTTAAAAAAGAATTTAAAAATTTTAAGGATGAATCTGAGAGCAAAATTTATAGAATCAATTATACAAATCAAATTTTGGAAGATATGAATTCATTTTACAAATTAACGATAAAAGCTCTCTAGGATAATAGGATAGCCCCTAAACTTGAAGATTTCATTAATCTTATTTTGTATCCTAAATTTATGTAATTCCTAAATAGACAAATGAATAGTAGAAGACTTATGAATCCTTTTCCAAAAGTCAAATGTAATAATTGTGGACTGATTGGACACATAGCTCACACCTGTACTTTGAAGAAAAAAAACTTATTTGGTATGAAAACCTAAGATGTATAAACCTAGACATATCATACATGTATCTCTTTATAAATTCCCAGGTTTAACATTTGATTATCTTGTAGGGTCTCTTTCACACAAGACCTTGTGAGAGCATATGGTACCTGGACAGTGGATGTTCAAAGCATATGACTGGAGATACTGCACAATTCAAATCGCTAGAAGCCAAGAGTGGAGGCAATGTTACACTTGGAGATAACACCACAAGGAAGGCGGTTGGGTCAGGTATGATTGGAAATCTTAAGATTTTTTACATTGAAAATGAGTTATTGGTAGAAAGTTTAAAACATAATTTGTTAAGTATAAGCCAGCTATGTGACAAAGGATATTATGTAAATTTTTTTCCTACAAGCTGCATATTAAGCCAAAATGAAAATAATATTTTGAATGGTATAAGAGTAAATAATGTGTATATGTTAGATTTGAATTGCATTCAAACTCCTACTGCTTTTTTTTTTAAAATTATTTCAGATGAATCATGGCTTTGACATAGGAGACTTTGTCACTCTAGCATGAAAAACCTTAGGAGGATTTCCCAAAAGAACCTAGTGAGAGGTATACCAAAACTAAACTTTTCTAAGGACTACCTTTGTGATGCATGTCAATTAAGAAAATATGTTAAGTCATCTTTTCAGTCCAATAAGGATCTTAGAACTAGTAAATCATTGGAGATTTTGCATATGGATATTTTTGGACCAGTTGGAACTGAAAGTCTAGGAGGGAAGGTATACGAATTTGTAATTGTAGATGATTACTCTAAATTCACATGGGTTAGATTTCTATTTCATAAAAGTGAATCATTTGAGGAATTTAGAAACTTTTCAACTTGGATTCAACGAAAGCTAGGATGTGAAATTATGACTATACAAAGTGATCATGGAGGAGAATTTGAGAATGAAAAATTTGAGGATTTTTATAAAGAGAAAGGAATTGATCACAACTTTTCTGCACCTAAAACCCCTCAATAGAATGGGGTAGTTAAAAGAAAGAACACAATATTAATAGAAGCCGCTCGAGCCATGTTGGCAGAATTCTCACTTCCTAAATATTTTTGGACTGAGGCAGTTAGCACTATATGTTATGTTCTGAATAGGGCGAATGTGAGATCTAAATTAAACAAAAACACCTTATGAGTTGTTAAAAGGAAGAACAACTAATTTGTCACATTTGCATGTTTTTGGTTGCAAGGTGTTTATTCATAACAATGGAAAATCTGTCTTAGGAAAATTTGATCCAAAATCAGATGAAGGAATTTTTGTAGGATACTCAAGTGTTGAAAAATCTTATAGAGTATTTAATAAAAGAACTTAGGTAATCGAGGAGACCACACATGTTGTATTTGGTGAATCTGAAATTTTGGAAGAGCCAAATGTTGCAAAAGATGAGATTGAGATTAACTCCCAAAAGATTGTTAAAATAAATTTGGAAGAAAATTTAGAGATAGAAAACCCTTTGCCTAGAGATTTGAGATTTTCTAAAAACCACCCAAGAGAATTAATAATTATTGAACCTAGTGAGGGTGTAAGGACTAGGTGTGGATTAAAGAAAGAAGTCAATCATCCAGCCTTCATTTCAATAATAGAACCCACAAATGTTGATCAAGCACTTTCGGATGAGTTTTGGATTTTGGCTATGCAAGAAGAGTTAAATCAATTTGTAAGAAATAAAGTTTGGGAATTAACAACAAGGCCAAATGATCACAGTGTAGTTGAAACTAAGTGGGTATTCAAAAATAAAATGAATGACACAGGAGTAGTCATTAGAAATAATGCTAGATTAGTTGCTAAGGGGTATAATCAGATTAAAGGGATTGATTTTGAAGAGACTTCTGCCCCTGTAGCTAGACTTGAAGCAATTAGCAATTAGGGTTTTGTTAGCCTTCGCCTGTTTTAGAGGATTTAAACCGTACCAAATGGATGTAAAAAGTGTCTTTTTAAATGGGGTAATTCTGCCAACATTTCTGATCCTATTTCACTATTTTCTCTCCAATTTTTTCTCTGATTTGGTCTCTCTTTCATTTGTCCTTTCCAATTTCCTCTCATGGTCTCAATTTTTCCTTTTGGTTGATATCTCCTCGTGGTGTGTTTTCCATGGGGAATCAAACCCTTTAACATTTGGGTTCAGGAATCCTTCCAAGTCTTTTAGGGAAGCCTTGGCTGACGATTCTTTGTTGCAAGCTTTTCCCATTTTAGTTCATTCCAAGCATAAAGGTTTACCATCCCTTTAGATTACATAAGAAGAGTTCCTCGTATTAGTTGTGTCGTTTGAATACACTATTGTCATTAAATTTTTGGTTAGGCATCTTGAGTTTGATAATATCAGGAAGTTCTTTTTTGGGCTAAAATTACCCATTGATTTCTCTGATTCTTTGTTTGATCCTAGACATGTGCTCTTCAAACTCTCAAATGATTTGGATTATAGCAGGATATTTGCTAGAAGACTTTATTATGTCAATAATTTTTTTTTTATGAAATTGATTAAGTGTTCTCCTCTATTTGACATCTTGTTTGAATCCCCTATTGTCCATAATGGGTTATCTATTCAAGATTTGAACCTGCATATATTTACTCATCACCTTTTATATGGTTTGGGTTTATTATTCGGTCTCACTTTACAAACATATAATGCAACTGGTTCAGGATCCCTTCCTTCTATGGCACGTATCATGGTTGAGTTGGATATCACAAAATAATATCCTAGTTCTATTTGGGTAGGACCTAAGAAGTATGGTTTTATTTAAAAGGTTATCATGACTGATTTCCCAAGTTTTTGTGATCACCATAGAGCTTTGGGTTATAGTAAAATGGAATGTTTTTACCTTCAACCACACTTGAAGAAATGGAACACTAACAAACCAGCTAATTCTAATATTCATGCTTCGCAGGATATTCTTCCATAGCCGAATACTAATGTTGGAGTTCCTCATTTTGTTTCTCCT